>JAVTVY010055321.1:0-29311 GCA_036873755.1 Hanleya hanleyi
AGGGGGAGATCACTCTTGTTGGGCCGTCACGTGACCGGAAAGTACGTCACCGGATGTGACCTTTGACTCGGATGTGACCGGATGTCACGTGACCGGATGTGACATCATCGTGACGTCAGAACCACGTCACGCCACCATGGCAACGCCTCAGCTTCATTTTTCGGAGGAAATTTAACGGCTTCCTACTACTGTCACGGTATTATAGTGCCGGTGATTAGCATTAGCAAGCAGCCAAAAAACATGTCGACATGGTGGCCAGGATAGTTTTTGACACGAAATTTGGATATTCGTGAAACGTCACCAGAATATCTATGGCGTCCGAGAGAGGTGACCTAAACTGACAAAAAAAATATTGGAAGCTGGAAACTAAAATTGCTAAATTCATGAAAATAAACTGTTGCGTTTGCACCGTAAACAGAAGACGTATGCTAAAGCCAAAATTGAAACATCACAAAAAAAGACTCGTATATTGATTTCTCATGGTGCCAATTGAGATATTGATTACTTCAAATACGATGTGATTGTTGAAGGGTGGAAAATACAGCAAAAGTGTACTTATCACACATGGCTGAAGACAAATGAAGGAAATAACACAAACAAGTGACTATAGCCCAACATGACAGCATAATAAATATTATATTGAATAGCTGTCATGTGTGTCTGTATTGTTTGCGTATCCTTGCGTGTACAGGCTTCCATATATTACTGAGTTGCCTAAGTGGAAACTTTCCAGTGCAAATTCGCGAATATGACGGTTCCACGTTGTTGCTGTTTCATTTCACAGAGTCGTATCCCATCGACAGACACGCAATGAATGCTCGGTCTTCTTATTCAAATCAGTATGCCCTTCTGAAATATGAAATATTTGTCCACTATCATACCTTTGTCCAAAAAAAGGGGCCCTCGGTGGCTTAGCGGTCTAAGGCGCTTCGCTGGTGATCACCTGAACCCGGAAACTGATTCTAAAAAAACTTATCCGTTCTGTATATCTTGGGATCGGTTTCAGCAAAAATCTCGAAACTTTCCGGGTGTGTTATTGATGTGATTGAGACCAATTTACCTTTCAGTTGAAAGGTCAGAGTCAAATCCCTTCGACACTGATAATAGCTTGTCTGTACTATATCTTGATGTATTATTCACCAAACTTCTCGAAACTTCACAGATTTTTTGCCGATATAATGCTAAAAAAGCCAACGATTATCCCCGTCTGGACCATAACCAGGGGAGATAGTATTACTGTCTCTCTGTGTGTGCGTCACAAATCCTTGTTAGCATGATATCTCAGAAACAGTTAAGTGATAATTCACATTATTAATATCAAGGTCATTAAGTTAAAGGTCACGCTCACAATACCACAAAGCTGAATTCAAGGTCAATTCCCTCCAAGATGCCCAGATAGTTACTATTTACCAACTTTCTCAAAACTTCACAGCTGTGTGGCTCATTTGATTCTCAAGTTTTAAGCATATTTATTTTAGGTCAATTGTTGGAAAGTCAACATGGTGGCGCAACATTGTCAAACCTTGGAACCCATTATTGCTGCTTGAGGATAGATTTATCACTATATGGACAGCGTTTTCCATATATCGGTACCAGGCCTATAAACTGCTTCGTGCGGGACCAACTGCATCAGTATTTCTCGCGGGCGTTGGATGATATTTATATGTTTAAATGTGCGCACAAAACGCGTTTTGCGCATCTGTCTTTCTACAATATCTCCATCACCGTCATAATTTAACGTAATAACACCAGCAAGACAAGGACTCGGCAATTATCTGAAAATTACAGCTGAAAGATTACGAAATGGTCGGGAAATTGGTGGAAGAATCCGAGGTCATCCTCGCGAGCCAGTGTATCGATCGATCTGTTAGGATTTAGGATTTGCCTGGACTTGTGAAGATGAGGTACTCTCTAAAATAATTAAATTGAAAATTCAATCTATTAGATTGGAATTAGTGACCAATCTATTCGATTGAATATTCCATCTATTAGACTGAAAATTTCAATCTAGTAGATTGAATATTCTGTCTACAACAGATTCACTTTATTGTTTTCAATGTATTAGATTGAATATTTTCAATCCAATAACAGATTGGTCGCTAATTTCAATCTGATAGATTGAATTTCAATCTAATTATTTTAGAGAGTATGTAAATCGCAGATATGGCGCATGAGCAGACGTTCTTCGACTTGATATAATGTGCGCATGCGCAGCGCGGGATAATCAACCCGTGTCTGTATAATTATGGGGTTTCATGACCTATCCTTCGACATATAATTGACACGGCTCGACACAAGCAGATATCAAGTTTATATTGTCATGCAATCGTGACGTTGAATCGGGAATATCAACATGATTGTGCAATACGTCATAGATACGTCTATCAACATGGAAAAAAAACGATGAAAAGGTTCCGTCATTCGCGTTTTGATGGGCGCACAAGTACAACAACACCCTCCCCCTCCGCACACCCACCGACCGCACCGCGGCCTGTCCTTGAACCTCGACGCTAAACACGTATAATTTTAACCCTACCAGGCCTGGGGGGTGGGGGGGACTTTCTCCCCTATCTCCGGAATGACAAAAAATGAGGGCCGACACTCCCTAACGTTATAGTTTATTATATTGGGGTCATAGTGAGCCTATTTACATAACCCCCCGATTGGGTAAATTCAAGATTGCGGCCACGTGGGATACCAGAAAAGTAATGTTTTCGTCATTTTTGTTCAAAAAATTTCGCGACGTAAAGTGGGCAAGGACTATTTTATTTCACACAAATTAAAATTTACTAATTTATCATGCAGTTTTTGCGGAGAAATTGCATAAATGAAAAATTCGAAAAATCTGATAAAAAAAATCGACCACAAAATGCTGTTTTTGAAAATGACGTCACTGTGACGTCATCAAAGCAGCCATCTTGATTTTTTTTACGTTTTCTGGTAGAGTTTGACTCAAGGGCATAGTGTGGTAAGTTTCCGTCCCCTAGCTCAAGGGGTAAGAAAAATAATTAGAGGGGGGGGGGGGTGCGAAATGGACTCTCCCCAGGCCTGGACAGGACTCAAAAAGCCCAGGCGACATAGGGTTAACAGACGTTTTTGGGGGGTCCAAGGTTTGACTTCCGGCGAACATTGTTTGGTCATTATACCTGACTGGACCACGTCCAAAATTTGAAGTAATATATAATGTCCGGCGGGATGACCTTATCGTATCTCGACAAAATGTTGGAGAGTGTAGGGGAGATTGGGGTACAGTGGAACATGGGGCACAGTGGGACAAGCCGTCTAGCTATTTTGTTAAGAACAAGAAGCACATTACATTACTATCAGCAGAAAGCTATCACCCCCATACAACTTCTATATTGATTACATGTAAAACCTATCATTGGTAAAAAATTAGGGACACAGAAACTGTTTTTGAGCAGTCCAAGTAAATTTTTAAGACTGAAGATGATAGGTCGTTATGAGGAGTTTTCAGCGGTACTTCATTGCTGTTTTGTTACCACTTAGAGAGGATGGACAAAGGTAAACTTTAATTATATCGATTTAGTATCTCAGCTGTATGTATTAGTTTTTTGTCATAAAAAGGAATATATCACGCACCTGGGGCAGAGTGGGACACTTTTGCCGGGGCACACTGGGACAATAATAATGAAGTGGTGAAATTTCCTTTCATCCTAAAATGCCATCAAAGTGTATTATTTTGTTTCCTAGACGGTAGTATTTGCTAATCCTATCAGATTTGATGAGTTTTACTAAAACTTTCAAAGTCAAATGCTTTCGTTGGGATGAGAATCACACAAAATATTTTTTTTCTCAAAGGAGGTGTTCGCTTTAGATGGATAATTTTCCCTTCAGAGTCGCTAGTAGTAGGAAAAGCGTAAATTGCCTCATTTGTGGAGCGCTCACTTCCGGTTGGGTGGGGCGCTGCCCTCAGCCAATCAGAAGCGAGTATTTTGACCGGGTGCATTATGGGACATATCCAAGATGGCGGCGTCTGTCTCCTGGTTCAAGATGGCGGCACGTCCGGAGTCGAAAACTGGCTATTTTGTCGGGATGTGGTCATCTAGTGTCGAAAACTGGACCCTGTATGGGTCCCGCTAGACATTTTGGGGTCTAGGTGGGCCAATATTGGTCCGATGGAGTTGTATGAGGTATCAATGTGAAGCATTCGTGAAGGAGCATCCGTGGAGATGGGTGTGACGTGGAACTGACGTCATTCTGCGCATGCGCAGTAGACAAAGTGTATGGAAATAGACGTTTCGGGATCTAGGGGAGCCCCTAATGGGCCGATGGAGTTGTATGAGGTATCAATGTGAAGCCTAGGGTGCATTCCACACCTAAATGATGTGCTGTTAAAAATAGACATGGGTTCGGGTCTTCGGCCTTAAATATATGTGAAATCTTTAAGAAAACCCCTGTAAAAGTATATATTTTACGAATGGGCACACTCATGCCATTATTCCAGGAGGCAAGTGAGCTATTGAAATTGAAAATGAAAGACGCGCAATCCTCCTTAAACCTTCTTCAACTTTTCTGAAAAACTCCTTAAAATATATGAAAATGTGTCAAATTCTACCCGCAACCCAGAGAAAACGTACGAAATGATTTTCTTTTTATGTATGTTCAAGTGTTTCCCGTCCAAAGGACAATTTAAAATGGCGAAGAAAACAGGGGGTCGACCTACTCGTTTTTTGTAAAATTTTATCGCCATAAAGGAATCATCATTTTCGTTTCCCGAAAAAGTGAGGATTTTGGCCTACCTGATATTCAATTCCGGAAACGATTAACTCCGTAGTGGCGCGTATATAAATTCACACACGTGTGGTAGAGCTCTTGGATCGGAGCTCTTGGAGCTCAAAGCGTGTGGAGCTCAGAGCTCGGAAGTGACATTTGCATATGACCTCTGCGAGGTCACTTCCGCTTCCGTTCACGTCACCGGAACTGACCTTTGACCCCTGCGCGCAATTTCTTCGGGCACCTCCGTGTCTCTTCGGTAACCTCCGCGACATCTTCGGTCACCTCCGTGTCTCTTCGGTGACCTCCGTGACATCTTCGGTAACCTCCACGTCTCTTCGGGCACCTCCGTGACATCTTCGGTCACCTCCGTGTCTCTTCGGTCACCTCCGTAACTATCCGGCTGTTCAGGTGTAAACTCCGATGTACCCGTATGGAACACACAGCTAAAGGACCCGGATAGAAGTACCCGGATGTAGGCGCGGACGTCATTGACAAGAGCCCGGATGTACAAGAACCCGGATGTACCGGATGTAAAAGTCCCCGGATGTAAAAGTGCCCGGATGTTTACGAATGTTCCACCATTCCGGACTTCTATCAGGTCCATGTCCAGAAGCTCTCATGTCCTGCATGTGAATAGTCATATTGTGTGTGTATGCGTCTGTGCGTGTGTGTCAGTGTGTATGCGTGTGTGTGTGCGTGTGTGTGTCTGTGTATGCATGTGTGCATGCGTCTGTGTGTATGCGTTGGTGTGCGTGTGTGTGTGTACACGTGTCTGTGTGCGTGTGTGTGTGATGGTGTGTGTAGGCGTGTGTGTGTGTGTGTGTGTGTGCGTGCATGTGCGTGTGTATGTGTATGTGTATGTATGCCTCTATGTGTGTGTATGTGTGTGCTTGCGAGTGTGTTTACGCGTGTGTGTGTGTGCGTGGGTGTGTGCGTGTGTGCGCGTATGTATGAGTCTGTGTGTATGTGTGCATTGCGTCTGTGTGTATGTGTGTATGCGTGTATGCGTCTGTGTGTATGCGTGTGTGTGTGTATGCAACCACCACCACCACCACCACCATCACCACTACCACCACCACACACCACCACACACCACCACTACCACCATCACCACCGGGCCACCACCACCACCACACACCACCACACCACCACCACGACCACCACCACAGGGCACACATACCTGGTGCACTCTGTACCCTATAGCCCGTAGAGCATAGGGTACACCAGGGTGTGGGTGCGATCGGAGCTCTTGGAGCTCAAAGCGTGTGGAGCTCAGAGCTCGGAAGTGACATTTGCATATGACCTCCGTGAGGTCACTTCCGCTTCCGTTCACGTGACCCGAACTGACCTTTGACCCCTGCGCGCGCTAACAATACCGGATAAAAATTGCGCGCAGGGGTCAAAGGTCAGTTCGGGTGAGCTCCAAGAGCTCCGATCGCACCAACACCCTGGTGTACCCTATGCCCTACGGGCTATAGGGTACAGAGTGCACCAGGTATGTGTGCCCAGTGGTGGTGGTCGTGGTGGTGGTGTGGTGGTGTGGTGTTGTGTGGTGGTAGTGGTCGTGGTGGCGTTGACGGGCGTCAACGCCCGGTGGTGGTGGTGGTAGTGGTGGTGTGTGGTGGTGTGTGGAGGCGGTAGTGGTGATGGTGGTGGTGGTGGTGGTTGCATACACACACAGACGCATACACACAGACGCATACACGCATACACACATACACATGGACGCAATGCACACATACACACACTCATACACACGCGTACTCACACACACACACACACACGCATAAGGCGTATAAACACACGCACACGCATACACACACACACACACATACATACATTGCGCATTGCGCCGCAAGGTCAATAGGTGGGACAAACATTGGTCCTATACCCCTAGTATGGGACTATATGGGCTATATGGTACTTTTCAAAAAATTTCACCGTTTAATGCCGGGACAATTCCTATCATGTTCTAAATGACAAGACGAGAAAAATGAGACCCCACAAGCCATACCGCAAATGTCGAAGTAGATTTCCCATTAGGTTCAACATTGGCCAGTGCGCCAGTATGAGCCGTATAGCAGAAATATATATGCTATTTTCAACCCTGGTGTGTAGCCTATAGCTCGTGGCGTAATGGATAAAGTGTCTGCCTCTAGATAAATCGACCCGGGTTCAATTCCCACTAGGACCCTTTCGTTCTATATTGTATAGAGTACGTGTTTCGCTTTTTTTTTATTTATTTATTTGTTAATTTTATTTATTCTGTGAATACACCCATAACATGACTGAAAAGAGCCTCACTCGACCCCATCGCACCATGCAGCGTATTTGAAGTGTAGGGACTACTTTTTCTCCGCGGAAGCTTTTTTCCCCGACCGCATCACCACCAGACCGCATCACCGCGGAGGAATACAATTCCCTGCAGCAATTGGAACTCTCCTGTGTTGGAGGTAGCTTCCCTCCCCAACGATCACATGAACGTCACGTGATCAAGTTGCACCTCAAATTTAACCCGGGGAACAATTAATGAGGTCAAGTTGGCCCCTGCCGTCCTTTATATACTACTCGCATTCATGTGTACAGACCAATTCATTTTCCTTCGATCGATTTTTTGCCGTTACGGTATTGTCGTTGCCGCATTGTCGTTATCGGATAATCGTATACATGTGTACCTAGCTGTATCGTTGTTTCCAACCGATAGGGGAATTGTCGTCCTCTGGTATGGTTGACATGACAAAGCGGATTTCCTAGCCGATAGAAACGGAAATCGACCGTTCTATTGTATTTTGCTGATAAAGGTAACTGGACAATTCACTTGTATCCTGCTGTATTTTCTTGAGTTTGCATTCTCTTCTTAAACACAGCAGAACTTAACTAGGTATTTCATATAGGGATGATGTCGCGAATACAGGTGCCCGAATCCAATGTTTTGTGGCAAAACTTCATATTTTGGGATATTTCATATACATGTATTCAAATAATGTAGAGAGTTGGTAAAGATAATTGAGTGATATTAAAAATATATATATATTTGCTAATAATATATCTTTTATCATATAGCGAAAGGCTTCTTAATATATATAACATGTAATCTGTCAAAGAAATCTAAAACCTAGAATATACCCGAACCCTGATCCACCGTCACCTCCCCTTAGCTCAATCGGAAAGTGTGGGAAGTTGTTCATTTCAGAATGATTAATTAAAGAGAACGATAATCGCAACACAGATTGTTATTTGTAATTTGCATATATAATAAACATAGGGAATATGAGTATGATGAGTACAAAAGGACCATCAAGCCAAGTTGTGTTCCTGTCTTAAAGTACAGGGGCGTCGGAGCACGATTGAAAGTAGGGGTGGGGGGAGGGGGGGTGAACTCTATATCGGCTATGTTAAATGCTGGACTGGTGCTATCTAAGATAGGACTTAAGAACATTGCAGTACCCCCTCCCCCCCCCCCCACCTCGTTCCGAGGCCCCTGATGTACGAATGTTTCTGTCGTTATTTATTAGTCGTCTCTCTTGCTATTATTTTTCGCACATTCGGTGTTTTTCTTTTCGGATAATGCAGAGAATATATTTGTATATTACGTATGAAGGATATTTATTGTTTGAATATGAAAGTCCTACAAATCGAATATTCTAACGTGATTTGAAATATGCAAAGTGCAGAGATCTAATATATAGATATGAATAGCATGTTGTTGAATTTTATTTTTTTATTCTCTTCGAAATTAGGCTTCCTAATTACAGCAATTTTTGCAGAATGTAAAGTGTCATCACTGAAGGAAAATCAAAATAACTAACAAAACGAATGCACCCCTTTATACCGCCCCCTCCTTCACTCGAGGATTAATTTATAGATCTACTCAGTCCGATCGAGTAAGTAGACTACACAGACTGCCACCCAAAAGGAACTGAGTAAAAAAATAAAAACCAGACAGCTGACTTCGAAGGCTCCAGCTATGTGACATTTTCAAATGTTAACTGACCCAAGTTCGTGTTTATCAAACACTGTATGTTTTTTGTTTCTTTTATCTTTCTAGTGTGAACATTGCATCACAGTGTAGCCGCAACGTGGTCAGGGACACACAAATGAGATAACAACATTTATCCCAGGATTGACGCTGATATATGATTTTTTTAGTCCATAACTAACCGTCTTCATTGATATTATAATTATCCCATAATTATCAGACAACTGTATCCCTATAAAGGTTCAGTCTGGCTGGGGGATAACTTAATTATTAATAGTTTTGGTGGATTGAATGGGTTCGGGACAAAACCCCCACGGAAAACCCCGACTGACAAAGTACCCACGGACGAAAAAACTCCCACGGCCCAAACCCAATCGACACTATGGTAAGCGACATTCCGTCACGCGATATCTCGGCGCGCGACATTCCGGTACCAAGTGAAAAATACGACATTTCGGCACGCGACATTCCGGCACCAAGTAAAAAGTACGACATTTGAGCACGCGACATTTCGGCAGTCTCTTTCCAGGCCAAATTAGGTTAAAAATAGAAATGTTCACATTCTTATTGTAACATAGATTTAACATATAAACAGATCAAATTATGTACCTCAATACTTGTGATTTTTCTTTATGACACCATGCCTTTCTACACCAAATCCATATATGGAAAAGTTGCCGAAATTTCGCATATATTCGCGGTTGAGGAATCTACAACTTGGTAACGGTCTTAGAATGGTCTGTGTATATATTAACCATATTTTAAAGAAGATATGAGAATCTTAATTTTTAGTATAATTTTGCCTGTAATAGAAAGATGCCGAAATGTCGCGTACCGAAAAGTCGTACTCTCCACTTTGTGCCGAAATTACCTTTTCCCCGGAAGTGACCCCAGACCCGAAAGTGATGTCACCTGACGTCCTCCTTGACGACGTCGTAACGTCACGCCACGTGACGTAATCAGCCTCACCCTCAATACGACAAAATTTCCGCTTTATTTCCTACTGATGTACTATGTTCCTGCTACCACCTACGATAGAATGCCTACAATAGACCTATATGCTGTGTACGCTTGATAGTAAGAACTAGTATGCAAAGAATAAGGAGTATTTTTAAATTTGTGACAAAATGGATGTTCTGTTCTGTGAATAATAGTCAGGATACATGAACGATGACTTACATAATGCGACGTGCGACGCGAATGTCCGCCGTGAGTCGCATTTGAAGGAAATTTCAAACATGAAGTGAAACGAACGTTCGGGTCACGTTCTCGCCGCCGTCTGCCAATAGATTTACCTAGGGAATCGCGACGCGCAACGAACATTTGCGTAGTGGGTCGCTTTTGTGAATCGCAACACACAAATGCGATTAATATAGTCTACAAGTCACAGACGGTGATGAGACATGCCTCGATTATACAGCTCGTTGTATTAGTTTTATCTGGATTCTTTGTGCACTGTCCTTCAGTGCGCATGACCATGGATAAATTCAAAGAATTCTTCAGATTAAGGGATTTCTTTACCTTCCACCCGTAGAAAAAAGTGATAATAATCTCCCTAAATAACAGTCTATATAAAAATAATCACATATATATTTTTTTCTAATGAATCAGAGAAATTCACAGATATGGGATTTCAGTGAGCAGTTGAAAATGTACACCTAATATACAACCTGAGAATAAAGTAATACGGTAAACACTTAAATCTTTTACATATATATTTTGCCACAGGTAGTACTGACTGAAATTAACCACAGTAAAGGCTCATTCACAATGCCGATTTTTGGCAATAGCTCAAGTACCAATATCGTATGTTAAATATGGGAGAATGCCTCAAAATCCAAAATGTAGGAGGGCTGAACATCTAGTGTATATTTGACCAAAGACTTGGATACTCATTCACAACTGTATAAGCATCACTAGATATGCACGGTTATATATTTGACCATACGATTGGATAAATTAATCATTCACAACACTTTTCAGGACAGTGCGGACTTCGAGGTAACTGCCGAGCTGTTGACCCACCCTCATTGATCTGTCGTTGATCTTTAACTCAGGAGTGAATGGGCATCTCAGGTTTTTTGTCGATATATTTTGATACACAGACGATAAAACGATGGTGTTTGTATTGGGCAAAATGGTGTGTGGAACCCTGCGATAGTAACTGAGCATCATGCCTGTCCTAGTTCTTACATGTATATAGTCCAGTCAACAACAGGCAGTGTTCTACGGAGGAACAGACGTCATCTACTAAGAACTGCAGAGCCTTCCCCTGAAATTACGCCTGACCGCGAGTTTTGCGGGTATAGATTTGCCCTCATCCAGGAAAACCAGAGTGCCTCAATTCCCCCTCCTCTCCAGCACATCTCATGGGAGATTCACAATATTTCATACTACAAGATCCGGGCGAAGTGTGAAACCCCCTAGTAGACTGGATCTGTGAACTATATTGAGTTCTGTGCGGTTAAGTGGTTAACCAGTTTAAATGTAAATTGCTGAGATAATATTACTACACAACATCGTAACTCGACTTAGCGAAGCGTGAAATGTAACATCCTCCCGACAGCGCATGCTCCATTCCGCAGGCTCATTTACCATTAGACCCACAGCGAGGTGGCTGGAAATGTAACAGTAGCTGTTCTACCTACACCAGTGTGTGGTGGTGGTGGTCGTGGTGGCGTTGACGGGCGTCAACGCCCGGTGGTGGTGGTGGTAGTGGTGGTGTGTGGTGGTGTGTGGAGGCGGTAGTGGTGATGGTGGTGGTGGTGGTGGTTGCATACACACACAGACGCATACACACAGACGCATACACGCATACACACATACACATGGACGCAATGCACACATACACACACTCATACACACGCGTACTCACACACACACACACACACGCATAAGGCGTATAAACACACGCACACGCATACACACACACACACACATACATACATTGCGCATTGCGCCGCAAGGTCAATAGGTGGGACAAACATTGGTCCTATACCCCTAGTATGGGACTATATGGGCTATATGGTACTTTTCAAAAAATTTCACCGTTTAATGCCGGGACAATTCCTATCATGTTCTAAATGACAAGACGAGAAAAATGAGACCCCACAAGCCATACCGCAAATGTCGAAGTAGATTTCCCATTAGGTTCAACATTGTCCAGTGCGCCAGTATGAGCCGTATAGCAGAAATATATATGCTATTTTCAACCCTGGTGTGTAGCCTATAGCTCGTGGCGTAATGGATAAAGTGTCTGCCTCTAGATAAATCGACCCGGGTTCAATTCCCACTAGGACCCTTTCGTTCTATATTGTATAGAGTACGTGTTTCGCTTTTTTTTATTTATTTATTTATTTATTTATTTGTTAATTTTATTTATTCTGTGAATACACCCATAACATGACTGAAAAGAGCCTCACTCGACCCCATCGCACCATGCAGCGTATTTGAAGTGTAGGGACTACTTTTTCTCCGCGGAAGCTTTTTTCCCCGACCGCATCACCACCAGACCGCATCACCGCGGAGGAATACAATTCCCTGCAGCAATTGGAACTCTCCTGTGTTGGAGGTAGCTTCCCTCCCCAACGATCACATGAACGTCACGTGATCAAGTTGCACCTCAAATTTAACCCGGGGAACAATTAATGAGGTCAAGTTGGCCCCTGCCGTCCTTTATATACTACTCGCATTCATGTGTACAGACCAATTCATTTTCCTTCGATCGATTTTTTGCCGTTACGGTATTGTCGTTGCCGCATTGTCGTTATCGGATAATCGTATACATGTGTACCTAGCTGTATCGTTGTTTCCAACCGATAGGGGAATTGTCGTCCTCTGGTATGGTTGACATGACAAAGCGGATTTCCTAGCCGATAGAAACGGAAATCGACCGTTCTATTGTATTTTGCTGATAAAGGTAACTGGACAATTCACTTGTATCCTGCTGTATTTTCTTGAGTTTGCATTCTCTTCTTAAACACAGCAGAACTTAACTAGGTATTTCATATAGGGATGATGTCGCGAATACAGGTGCCCGAATCCAATGTTTTGTGGCAAAACTTCATATTTTGGGATATTTCATATACATGTATTTAAATAATGTAGAGAGTTGGTAAAGATAATTGAGTGATATTGAAAATATATATATATTTGCTAATAATATATCTTTTATTATATAGCGAAAGGCTTCTTAGTATATATAACATGTAATCTGTCAAAGAAATCTAAAACCTAGAATATACCCGAACCCTGATCCACCGGCATCTCCCTTAGCTCAATCGGAAAGTCTGGGAAGTTGTTCATTTAAGAATGATTAATTACAGAGAACGATAATCGCAACACAGATTGTTATTTGTAATTTGCTTAACTTCTGCATTCATGGATAAATAAACCTAGGGAATATGAGTATGATGAGTACAAAAGGACCATCAAGCCAAGTTGTGTTCCTGTCTTAAAGTACAGGGGCGTCGGAGCACGATTGAAAGTGGGGGAGGGGGGGGTGAACTCTATATCGGCTATGTTAAATGCTGGACTGGTGCTATCTAAGATAGGACTTACGCACATTGCAGTACCCCCCCCCCCCCCCCCCCACCTCGTTCCGAGGCCCCTGATGTACGAATGTTTCTGTCGTTATTTATTAGTCGTCTCTCTTGCTATTATTTTTCGCACATTCGGTGTTTTTCTTTTCGGATAATGCAGAGAATATATTTGTATATTACGTATGAAGGATATTTATTGTTTGAATATGAAAGTCCTACAAATCGAATATTCTAACGGGATTTGAAATATGCAAAGTGCAGAGATCTAATATATAGATATGAATAGCATGTTGTTGAATTTTATTTTTTTATTCTCTTCGAAATTAGGCTTCCTAATTACAGCAATTTTTGCAGAATGTAAAGTGTCATCACTGAAGGAAAATCAAAATAACTAACAAAACGAATGCACCCCTTTATACCGCCCCCTCCTTCACTCGAGGATTAATTTATAGATCTACTCAGTCCGATCGAGTAAGTAGACTACACAGACTGCCACCCAAAAGGAACTGAGTAAAAAAATAAAAACCAGACAGCTGACTTCGAAGGCTCCAGCTATGTGACATTTTCAAATGTTAACTGACCCAAGTTCGTGTTTATCAAACACTGTATGTTTTTTGTTTCTTTTATCTTTCTAGTGTGAACATTGCATCACAGTGTAGCCGCAACGTGGTCAGGGACAAACAAATGAGATAACAACATTTATTCCTGGATTGACGCTGATATACGATTTTTTTTAGTCCATAACTAACCGTCTTCATTGATATTATAATTATCCCATAATTATCAGACAACTGTATCCCTATAAAGGTTCAGTCTGGCTGGGGGATAACTTAATTATTAATAGTTTTGGTGGATTGAATGGGTTCGGGACAAAACCCCCACGGAAAACCCCGACTGACAAAGTACCCACGGACGAAAAAACTCCCACGGCCCAAACCCAATCGACACTATGGTAAGCGACATTCCGTCACGCGATATCTCGGCGCGCGACATTCCGGTACCAAGTGAAAAATACGACATTTCGGCACGCGACATTCCGGCACCAAGTAAAAAGTACGACATTTGAGCACGCGACATTTCGGCAGTCTCTTTCCAGGCCAAATTAGGTTAAAAATAGAAATGTTCACATTCTTATTGTAACATAGATTTAACATATAAACAGATCAAATTATGTACCTCAATACTTGTGATTTTTCTTTATGACACCATGCCTTTCTACACCAAATCCATATATGGAAAAGTTGCCGAAATTTCGCATATATTCGCGGTTGAGGAATCTACAACTTGGTAACGGTCTTAGAATGGTCTGTGTATATATTAACCATATTTTAAAGAAGATATGAGAATCTTAATTTTTAGTATAATTTTGCCTGTAATAGAAAGATGCCGAAATGTCGCGTACCGAAAAGTCGTACTCTCCACTTTGTGCCGAAATTACCTTTTCCCCGGAAGTGACCCCAGACCCGAAAGTGATGTCACCTGACGTCCTCCTTGACGACGTCGTAACGTCACGCCACGTGACGTAATCAGCCTCACCCTCAATACGACAAAATTTCCGCTTTATTTCCTACTGATGTACTATGTTCCTGCTACCACCTACGATAGAATGCCTACAATAGACCTATATGCTGTGTACGCTTGATAGTAAGAACTAGTATGCAAAGAATAAGGAGTATTTTTAAATTTGTGACAAAATGGATGTTCTGTTCTGTGAATAATAGTCAGGATACATGAACGATGACTTACATAATGCGACGTGCGACGCGAATGTCCGCCGTGAGTCGCATTTGAAGGAAATTTCAAACATGAAGTGAAACGAACGTTCGGGTCACGTTCTCGCCGCCGTCTGCCAATAGATTTACCTAGGGAATCGCGACGCGCAACGAACATTTGCGTAGTGGGTCGCTTTTGTGAATCGCAACACACAAATGCGATTAATATAGTCTACAAGTCACAGACGGTGATGAGACATGCCTCGATTATACAGCTCGTTGTATTAGTTTTATCTGGATTCTTTGTGCACTGTCCTTCAGTGCGCATGACCATGGATAAATTCAAAGAATTCTTCAGATTAAGGGATTTCTTTACCTTCCACCCGTAGAAAAAAGTGATAATAATCTCCCTAAATAACAGTCTATATAAAAATAATCACATATATATTTTTTTCTAATGAATCAGAGAAATTCACAGATATGGGATTTCAGTGAGCAGTTGAAAATGTACACCTAATATACAACCTGAGAATAAAGTAATACGGTAAACACTTAAATCTTTTACATATATATTTTGCCACAGGTAGTACTGACTGAAATTAACCACAGTAAAGGCTCATTCACAATGCCGATTTTTGGCAATAGCTCAAGTACCAATATCGTATGTTAAATATGGGAGAATGCCTCAAAATCCAAAATGTAGGAGGGCTGAACATCTAGTGTATATTTGACCAAAGACTTGGATACTCATTCACAACTGTATAAGCATCACTAGATATGCACGGTTATATATTTGACCATACGATTGGATAAATTAATCATTCACAACACTTTTCAGGACAGTGCGGACTTCGAGGTAACTGCCGAGCTGTTGACCCACCCTCATTGATCTGTCGTTGATCTTTAACTCAGGAGTGAATGGGCATCTCAGGTTTTTTGTCGATATATTTTGATACACAGACGATAAAACGATGGTGTTTGTATTGGGCAAAATGGTGTGTGGAACCCTGCGATAGTAACTGAGCATCATGCCTGTCCTAGTTCTTACATGTATATAGTCCAGTCAACAACAGGCAGTGTTCTACGGAGGAACAGACGTCATCTACTAAGAACTGCAGAGCCTTCCCCTGAAATTACGCCTGACCGCGAGTTTTGCGGGTATAGATTTGCCCTCATCCAGGAAAACCAGAGTGCCTCAATTCCCCCTCCTCTCCAGCACATCTCATGGGAGATTCACAATATTTCATACTACAAGATCCGGGCGAAGTGTGAAACCCCCTAGTAGACTGGATCTGTGAACTATATTGAGTTCTGTGCGGTTAAGTGGTTAACCAGTTTAAATGTAAATTGCTGAGATAATATTACTACACAACATCGTAACTCGACTTAGCGAAGCGTGAAATGTAACATCCTCCCGACAGCGCATGCTCCATTCCGCAGGCTCATTTACCATTAGACCCACAGCGAGGTGGCTGGAAATGTAACAGTAGCTGTTCTACCTACACTCAAAGTGTGAAACTTAATAGTAAGTGTACCGCGTATACTCTGTTCATGTACATTTAGTATTACGATTGTATTCTGTTGCGTTGGAACTCTATCACAGTGTCACTGATCAAGCTCAATCTTCACTGTGCACAGAACAAACAACTTTAGGACTGCTAGTTTATTATCACCTGTTGGAAAGCGTGTGTTCTAATATTGTAACGGTCAACCTGGAATTCCTAAGACGACGTTGTTGTAGAAATACCAAGCTGGTCGGTCAGAATGGCTGATTAATATTTTATACCAATCACCAATAGTCAAATCAGTTCTGACACCACCGGTTTCTAACCGGAATTCCACATTTTATAATATTCTAAATAAATGAATAAAGGAAAATGTGATATGAATCTTCAAACGAAATTGTGTTTATTCAGTATAATTCACAGAGTGTTGTATTCATGAATGCTTCGGGAATTAGCCCGATCTCAGAATATGAATGATATTAATTAACCAAGTTATTTAAGTCAGAAGAAAGCAAGCTTTCGTGAGAGTAAGGGTCCGTTGTGTGTATGTTGTACTAGTTTCCTCTGAGCGACGGGTGCAGAACAACCAGCCTGTCCATTCAGCTGTATGCGCTCAACGGAGCAAGGGAGATAACTCCTGAATGCCAAACTGTCGAACTGTATTCCTGTGCGTGATTTCTGTGCATAACCGAAAACGTTGATTGTACGTAGCTTGGGTGAATAACTCCGTGAACGGTGTTGACTTGAAAGGTATATCTTTGTAGGTGTGAAAACTCAGCTACAAGGTGCGGTGTATATTTAATACGCCATATTTCAATAGAATCTCATGTTATACTCTTCAAAGAACATTCCCTTGTACGGACCCCTGGTTGTATTTACGGGTGCGACCCGTGGTGTTCTGTGTGTAACAAACTCGGGCTTCCTTAGCATAAACTGGTTTCTTTCCTGGGCAGAAGTTATGCTTATTGAAGACCTTTATACCCTGACTTCAGCCACTGGGCAAAAGCTCTCTCATTTTCATCTGCGTAATTAAAACCCGTATTATTCCTTGATTTAGAGTTGGGGGTCGTTCATCAATTCCTCAAATAAGTAATTCTACTGGTTTATCATGGCACAGATATCCAGGCTGTAAATCTATCTGTAGGTTTTCTGGTAGGATATTTATAGCTGACCATTACTTTATCCAATCCACAGCAATAACATTTTAACCATCTGATTGGTATGTTCACCCCTGCTTTTCACCCGTGATTTCACCCGGACTTTACCCGGACTTCTATACCCGTATTTCCAAACCCGGGGTGAAAGTCACCCGGAGTCTCGGGGTAGCATTAATATATGTAGCTGGTATAAATCCGTTTATTTAATGTCAGGGCAGGTTCAATTACCTGTTGGTAATTCCGTATTGCTAATAGAGTTGGCTGTTCTCATGGAATGCGACCATGCAGCTTGACTAAGTACACACCAAGTGACGACTGATTTTTGATTGAAATTGTAGTTTAAGGGCCGCTTCCCATTCGGATTTCGCGGCCCATCAACTCAATGTTTTATTTGGATTTCGCGGTACATTTCTTTTTTTTTCTTTTAATATCTTTTCCAGCGCTAAATATATAAATAAATAAATAAATAAATAAATAAATAAATAAATAAATAAATAAATGAATAAATAATAAATAACAATGATAGATTAGCAGGAGATATAAATAGAAGTAAATGAAAGTCGCTATGTACAAGTTCGTAAGTCTCTTTCGGGTTTTTGGGGTTAAGCTATACTAGTAAATATGAGTTCACTGTAGGTCTAATCGCGTGGATGATTCCTTTGTCTTGGTACCCCTTTGTACGCACAAAGCCGTCCAGAAAAAACTGGGAGAACCATGGGCGTCGTCAGGATTTTTCGAATCGACTTCCGTAACGACGCCCTTGGGAACAGGGTCGGTTCTTCCAGAAATCTGTGCCTGTAACTATTGCTTGGAGTGTGTATTGGGGCACAGGACGGCAGGTCTACGTCCTATATTGTGTGAAAGTCAAAGGATGATATGTGTTGAGGCGTCATTTCGGTGTCATATATGGGGTAGCGTGTCTGTGTGGTTTAGGATTCGGTATTCTGGTTGCTCAGTTCGGTGGAGTAGCCTGTCCAGCGTGGTACAGGGTCGAGTATCCTGGTCGTTCTTGTTGTCCGACGATGATGATCTTCATGCATGTTCATCTCCATTTGGTGTTGTTTTATAATATTTGTCGTCATCGGTGTTCTGTTTCATGGCTGGTCTTACTCGTCTGTGGTCTTCAGTGTGCTGTGCCTGTATTACAAAGAATAGAAGAGTTTGTAGATTCTTGTTTTCTGGTGTTATTTTTTGCCATCGACTGGCACTATCGTGATCTAAGTCACACATGATCAATAGCAATAAATAATTAGGTACTAAATATTATAAATAAAAATATTTTTATAGTTAAAGCCGATTGTGAATGTTTGATATAACCTCCAGTCTACTGCCCCTGCATGAAGACCGGACGGTTAACATTCGTTAACGAGGGTTGGAAATAAGGGAACACAATTTGGTCGGAGCTCGTTATTAGGAGCTTTTAATTTGATCAGTGAATTTGTCTATGTTATTGCTATGGCATTTTGAAATAATTAGGTACTAAATATTATAAATAAAAAATTTTTTTTATAGTTAAAGCCGACTGTGAATGTTTGATATAACCTCCAGTCTACTGCCCCTGCATGAAGACCGGTCGGTTAACATTCGTTAACGAGGGTTGGAAATAAGGGAACACAATTTGGTCGGTGCTCGTTATTAGGAACTTTTGATTTGATCAGTGAATTTGTCTATGTTATTGCTATGGCATTTTGATAGGTTAGTGTCCAAATTTGATCAGTCATTTCTGATCACTGACCCTCATTTCCGCCCCTGTGAAATAGTTTTGACTCTAAGCGTGCTACATTTATTCAAATTTGGTCCTAGGTTTATTGGTGTAACCATATGGTATTAAATGGTAGAGTGATAGTCAGTAGATTTGATGTAAGCTAGTAAGGTGGAGTATACTTTGTTTATAAGAGGTGGTTTAGGATTTAATATAGAAGCCAACGACAGAGGGACATTTAAGTTTTTGAGTTCGTTTTCCAGTGTTCGGCGATAGAGGTCATGTTTTGGGCATTTGAGTATAAAATGTTCTATCGTTTCTTCTTCGTTGTTGCATGAAGTGCATAGTGGTGATGTGTTTTTTATTAGCTTAGATAAGTGAGATTTTAGTCCTGTTTTACCAAGTCTTAATCTTGTGATGATGCGGTCGTCACGTTTGCTGTCTAGCTGGAATCCGCAACTCTGTCTTTTCCCCTTATCTAGAATACTATGTAGCCATCTACCTCGGTTTTCTTCGTTCCATTCTTTTTCCCATTTACTATCTATTCTGGTTCTAATGATGGAATTCAGTTCTTTGGTTCCTAGTCCTATATGCACGTCAGGTGCAGTTTTGGTGAGGCTGTCTTTGGCTGTCCTATCGGCTGCTTCATTTCCTCTAACGTCCACGTGGGCGGGAATCCAAGCTAAAATGGCGTCAATGTCATTGTCTCGTATTTGTGTGCATAAAATTTCTATTTCGTGTATGAGGTCAGGTCTGCTGTCGGATTTGGAGTTCTTTATAGATACCAGTCCGCTTAAGGAATCACTAAGAATAACAGTGGAAACCGGTCGGTTCTGGAGAACCCATTCGAGGGCCTTGATTATGGCGACTAATTCAGTGGTGTATACGGACATATTGTCTGGTAGTTTGAAACCTTCGTGAATGTCAAGTTCTGGTATAACGAATGCAGAACCTGTATTGTGACTTGTGTTTTTGGAGCCGTCTGTATATATTTTCAAGCGATTTTTCCAATGTGTGTCAATATATTCGAGGGCAGTGACTCTTATATGCTCTGGGTTGTCCTGTTTGGTGATGTAGCTATGTATATTCGTGTCCACGTGTGGTGTGATTAGTTGCCATGGTGGTCTATTGACCTTGTCAGTGTCAGAGATACAAGAGATTGGAATGTCGTGTTCTTCGAATAATCGTTCTATCGTGTAACCGAGTGGTGCAGAGTCTTTTTCCCATTTTGATTTTAGGAATTCGTATTCGGTTTTTAGGCCAAAAATTTTGTGGCATGGGTGGTTTTCGCCCTTGGCTATTGTTTTCCCTGCATATTTCATTGACAGTTCTTCTCGTCTTAAATGTAAGGGTTTTTCATTAGTTTCTATTTGTAGACTACATAGAGGAGTTCCTTTGAACGCCCCGGTGGCTATTTTTAAGGCCGAATACTGAATGCTGTCTATTCTTTTCAAATGGGTCTTGCATGCTGATTGATACGCGATTGAACCATAGTCTATTTTGGATCTGATGAGTGTTTGATATAATTTGATTAAGCTAAGTTTATTGGCCCCCCAGTTGGTACCCGATACGCACCTCATAAGGTTCAGGTCTTTGTTACACCGAATAATTAATTGGTCAATGTGGTCTTTCCAAGTGAGTTTTCGGTCGAATATCATACCTAGGTATTTGACACTATTCTTAAACTCGATTTTCTGTCCTCCTAGTGATAGCGTGATGTCTGTGTTCTGTTTATTTGAGAATAGCACACCGGTAGTTTTGACAGCTGAGAATTTGAATCCCCATTTATCGGCCCAATCGCTGACTGTATTCAGTACCTTTTGCATTATACTTGTTAATTTTTTTATCGAGCCAGCAGATTTCCACATGGCAGCATCGTCAGCAAAGAGTGATTGTTCAATTTCAGGATGTTTTGTGTCAATTTCGTTGGCCAGGCCATTAATCAGGATGTTAAAAAGAGTGGGGCTTATGACGCTGCCCTGTGGGGTGCCGTTATCTAGCTGGTGGTCCATGGAAATGGTGTTACCAATACGGACTTTGAAGTTTCGGTCATGAAGAAATTTTTTTATCCAGTGTTGTATTCTTCCCTTAATTCCCAGGTTGTTTAATTGGGTGATAATCCCGTCCTGCCATACAAGGTCAAACGCCTTTTCAATATCCAAGAAAATTCCTAATGTATATTGGTTTTTGGCATTACCCTTTTTGATGGAGTGTTGGAGTCTGGCTATGTGGTCTAAAGTACTTCTCTTTTTTCGAAAACCGCTTTGTGTTTTGTTTAACAGGTTGTTGCTTTCCAGGTGATATTCAAGTCTGTTTTTGACCATCGTTTCCATAATTTTGCATAAATTTGACGTGAGTGAGATCGGCCTATATGACTTACTGTCTGATGGGTCTTTACCAGGTTTTGGTATTGGGATAACAATAGATGATTTCCATTTGGTCGGGAGTTGTTTAGTCTTCCAGCTCACATTAATTAGTTTTAGAATTAGTTCCTGAGTGTTGTTTGGTAGGTGTTTTAGGATTGTATACCCTAGTTTGTCTTCGCCGGGTGAACTTTCTTTTTTAGAGTGTAAAGCTTTTCTGTATTCATTGATAGTAAAGTCTCCGTTAAGGTAGTTTTCTATATAATCATTTGTGTCATTTTCCAGGATCGTTTCTTGTTTGATTTTTCTGAATTCTGGTTTAAGGTTGCTATTGCTACTGTTTGATGCGAATGATTCAGCAAGATATTCTGCCTTTTCGAGATTAGTTCTCTTTGTTTTGTTTAGTACGGGTATTGTGTTAGTTGCTTTCCCTTGAATGCTTTTTATTTTATTCCATACTTTCTTTGAGTTAGTTTTCGTATCTATAGTGTTGCAGAAATCTTCCCAGCATCTTGATTTGGCTTCTTTGACGCTTTTTTTCTGCTATTGTTTTCAGTTCCTTATATATTTCATGATCACTCTGGAGCCGGCTTTTTTTGAATTTTCTGAGTGCTTTTTTCTTTGCTGCGATGTTCTTTCCACACTCTTGGTTCCACCAAGGCACTGGATTTTTGTTGGGTCGCTTATTCGTAACTGGAATATGTTTTTGTGCTATGTTTAGAAGTTTGCTGGTTATATTTTCATTGAAAGTCTCTATATCATTACTAACTATATCGTCATGTATTAGACTTTGGCAATCGTTTTGGAAGCTTTTCCAGTCTGCCTTGGAGTATTGGAAGCGTGGGAGAGGGTCTGTCTGTTCAAAATCTGGTTTCATGCTAAATTTAGTCAGGATTGGAAAATGGTCGCTGTCTAGTGTATCTGGTAGGACTGCCCATTCTGATTTAACTGCTAGTTCGGGAGAGACTATTGTTAGGTCAATTGCAGTGAGTTTACCGGTTCGCATATCTATTCTAGTCCCTTCTCCTGAATTCAGGAATACTAGGTTATTATCATCTAACCATTTTTCTACTGATTTACCCCTATCATCTGACGTGGTGCAGGTTTCGTCCCAGATTGGATTATGGCTATTGTAATCGCCGCAGATTATAATTGGTGAGTCATATTTTTGGGTGATTTTGTTAAGTGCTTTTTGTGATATTGTTTTTAGAGCGCCAGGGGAGTACAGGTTCACTATATTTATAGGTATATTATTTTGGAACACCCGTATAGCTTGCCATTCGAGGTCTTCATTTTCTGGGCTCTTGTCTAATTCTAGCTGTATGAGTTCTTCCTTAATTAGTGTGAGGTTGCCTCCCTTTGGGCCGTTTAGTCTGTCTTGTCTATATGGCGTATATCCTTTTATTACAAATTTATTTTTTCCTGGTTTAAGAAATGTTTCTTGTATACATATGATGTCAGGGTTTATTTCATTCACTAAGATTTTAAGATTGTCTCCGTGCTTTGCAATGCCATTCGCATTCCATTGTAGTACGGTGAGTTGTTTATTGAAAGTTGGGTTGTTATGTGTTGCGCGGTGGGTCTAACCTATTGTCCCTGGTGTTCTCATATAGAGGTGTTGAGGGCGTTATTGTGTTTCCTGGGGGTTGATGTTTTTCTTTTGTATTTTGGATTGAATCCCCATGCTATTATTTCTTTGGGGTTAAATTCCCAATTCAAGAAGTCTTGAGCAATGCGGGCTATTATGTCAGTTCTGTTTGTTTTTGGGTTGGCATTGTGGACCGAGTTAATAACAATGTTAATGAAGCCTAGGAATTCGATTTTACTCAATTGTTTCGGGTTTGTCCTCGGTTTCTGACTCCATTGTTTGTTCTGTCACTGGTGCCTTATTGTTAATTACTACTTCGTTCACAGGTTTTCGCAGGTTTATTGTTTCTCTGAGTTTTTGATTCACTTTTGCTTCTCTGACTGCTTCTGCGTAAGAGATGCCTTTGTCGGCTCTAATGTACTGTACTGCTTTAGCATTTTTGTAGTGAATACACCCTTT
The DNA here is from genome assembly GCA_036873755.1 of Hanleya hanleyi. Lineage (NCBI taxonomy): Eukaryota > Metazoa > Mollusca > Polyplacophora > Lepidopleurida > Hanleyidae > Hanleya > Hanleya hanleyi. The sequence goes on from JAVTVY010055321.1 coordinate 23,744, forward strand.
CCAAGCTGAGCTATGGTTCTGCTTGCAGTTTGCGCATTTTTTATGGGTTTCTGTGCAGTGCTCGTAGCTATGGGGCCCTGAACATTTGGGACATACAGCACTGGCTTTGCAGTTTTTGGCTGTGTGAGAAGAAATCTTCTGGCAATTAAAACATCTTTTTGGGGTTTCGTAGAAGGGCTTGACTGTGACGTTACGGGTCCATAGACAGACAGTATCTGGGAGTTTACTTCCACTGAATACTAACATTATGCTAGTTGTATCTGTTTTGTCCTTTTGCAGTCTTTTAGCGAATACTACATTTTGCTTCGAGAGAGTAGTTCTAATATAGTCTAGCCCAACACTTAGATCAATTCCATAAATTACGCCTTTGCATTGCTCTCTTTTTTGTTGATACTGTTTTACCGAGACGGGTTTTCCAGCTAGGAGGTCTAACCTAAGGAGTTTTTCATACTGTGTTTTAGAATGGCAGTGGATTTTGAGGTCTCCTCCGGGTAATTCATAGATTGTTTTTACGTCTCCGGCTTGTTGTTGTATGTCTTTCGCAACTTTGGCTTTAGGTAAGCTCGTGGCTTTTATTTGAGTAAGGCTGTGTATGACAGCCACAAAATTGAAAAGGCTAGGCCTTTCGGGGAGGGCTCGATGTTTTTTGGTGGGTGGGGATTTTTCAGTGTTGATTTCTGATAGCTTCCTTTTAGGTGTTTTTACGGTGGATTGGGAGGCTTCCATTGTTAGATTTGGTTTTGTTTAGATCAGGACTAGTTGCTATTTGGTATGGAGTGACTTTAGTGATAGGAAATATTAGTCTATGTGGAAAAATTCAATTCAAAACTTAGCTCTGGCTGGCTGGTTTCTCTCGCTCTTGTTGTAGTTTGGTAATCCTGTAACGCCGGGGAACCGCAGTGGAACACAAAGGCTTGGAAGTCTAGGCTGGCTTGGCAGATCAAAAACACGTCCGTTCACTCTAAGCGCTGAGTAGACCGGGGATCTCCATGTGACGACTTCTGTTCTGTTCTGGTATTTATACTTTCGCGGTCGCATGACGTCAGAGACACCTGTCGGCGTTGTCAGGGTACTAAAATATCCCCGAACCCTCAGGAGAGCTTCCATCGTAAAATGACCTAATTCCAAGTTAATCATCTACAATTGCTAGTGAATAAGAACAATATTCAATTCAAGTAGCTAATTCAATCATTTAGAAGTATCAAAACATTGCAAAAGTTACTCTAAAATTAGATGAGAACTGGTTAGAGAGTGAAACCTCGCTATCGATCTCTTTGCAAACATGGCGACCTTCGGCGAGATCGCACGACAAAATTTGTGAATAAACTTGGATTTAACGAACATCTGAGAAAGTTATGACTCAACAATAACTTGATGAACAACAAGAATAATCCCCTAACCGATCACTGTAAGTAGCTACAAGGACAGATTGACATTTATCTTTATAAGAAACGAAGTTGGCACTGGTTTGCATAGTGCGTAGTTCTAATCTTTTGAGACTGACCGAATATATATTGAGAGAACAACAAGATGATTAAGAGTTAGCAGATAATAATTTATATCCGTTCTTCAAAGTGATAACAAAACATTGAAACTGTAACACTGAACATTGATTTGGAACACCACAATTTAACGGATTGTCACAATATTGAATTAAGTATTTGTTCTAGTTCATTACGAAACAATATGAGATCGTCGTCTCTTTTCTTTATTTGAAAAAAATGGGGTGGGGAGATGTCGTATATCTAGCACACTGATGTAGGTCTACATGTTATCCTGCTTTGGGACTTTACACCCTCACAGTTTTCATGTTTTTGAGCTTGTCCAGTGTAACTATTCTAGCCAATGTGAATCGCGTACTCGGGTCACGTGAGTTTTGGCGACGTGTGTTTTGACGGCGTGTTTTCAGGCGCCATTTTGAGTCGTAGTGGAATTTAACGAAATCTCAGTACCTATTTGAATCGTTGTTGTTGGAATGTATTACAGGCATCACCACGTCAAGATCAAATGGGTTTTTTTTCTTTCCAGTGCGCTCTGTGTTCATTTCTCGATCACCAATTTGAATGGTTAGTTACTGGATAGGCGACAGTGGAAATTTCGATTTGCAAATTTCATGTGTTCCTAATTGGCATAAGCTCCGTAGTCGTGTTGGTAGGAACTAAAGCGGTTTGACGAAATGTAAACGGACATGTCATCTTCACGAGTACAACAGCTTTCGCCTTCACTATGATTCTAGCCGTTACATGTAATGGCGGGTGCGTCTATAAGTCTGCCGTTCGAGAAAGTTATTGCCACGAGAACTCGCATCGCTTCTCGCTGTAAACGATTCCTGGATGTAGGAACAGGGACAGGGAGGGTGTTGCCCCCAGAAACTTTTGGAATTTTAAACTTGATTTAACGCACTTTGGCGCTTCTGAGAACTTTGAAAGGGATAGCATATCTTGCAATAAAACCGACTCATAAGAGCTAAAAAAAAAATAATAATAAAAAAATCAAAAAAATCGGCGTTCTTCAATGGAATTCCCCCCACGTTGCTTCGAAAATAATTCGCCGATGATATTTGTCAGCTATACCCACCCACCCAAGTGAAAAGTTGCAGTGCTTTATGAACACAAACTATTGATGGACATTTTGCTGTTCGTCGATTGGACAGAGCGAACTTCATGGAGAAGTTGAGACATGATCGCATATTCCAGTGTTTCAAATGTGAACACAGCCAATACTTGGAGCTTCTATAGATGCGCTCGGGGAGACGGGGATACTCCCGCGGAAAATTTCGGAATTTCAGACGGTTCCCTACCCATACCCATACCCAGGTTTGAAAGCTTTTTATAAGATCTGCCAGCTTGTTGGAGATGACCCAAGACCAAGTCTGTGCACTAATATTTTCGACTCAGTGATAAAATCTATCATTTTATATAACTCTGAAGTTTGGGGAGTTAACGAGCTTCCAGAGTCTAATCCTATTGAAGCTGTTCATACAAAATTCTGTAAATTTACACTTGGTGTTAACAAGAAGGCATGTAACTCAGCTGTACGAGCAAAGATGGGTAGGCTACCCTATGAGGCGCCGTTTGTCACTTTCTGATTTAATCTACTGATTTATAAATATCGGGTATTTAGCAGTCGGATATATAAATGTGCATAAAATGAGCGTGAAATAAACACCGACTTTAGTCAATTTTAAATCCTATATCAGCGAATAAAATCCGAAATATTTATAAATACCTATATTAGATTTCAAGATATATATATATCTCGTTGTGTTATTTCTGGGATATAAATTCCTCCACAATATATATATATATTCCTGACAAACGATTTCTTATTTATATATCCGAGGTAACGTATCTTACTGATATATAAATATTTCAAAATGTGCTGTTGGGTATATATATATATCCAGTCTTCGTCTAACTCCGGATTTACAAATACTGAGCTGAGAAAGTCTCATATATAGATATCCCATTTATAGTATGCTAATAGTATGCTGATGAGTCTCAAAAACCGATCACGTCTTCGGTTTTGGTGTTGGTTTAGATCATATTGTCTATTTCGTGTTTCAGGTGACAAAAGTCCTTGTGATCCGTGAGCAAGACATAATGAATACTAATAATAATAGCTTTCTATAAATTCTGTGCTTCTGCGAATAACGCTGGTTAAAAGTAAGAAGTACCTGAATGAATTTGCCCGATAATATTCACAGATGACCCGCAAATTAGCGTGTGTTTACAATACCGCACATGAGAATCTGCGGAATGATTGAGCGGTGTTTGCCGACCCTTGGTACACTTGAAGAGGCTTAGTGTGACATCATCATTTTTGCGGTAAACGTGTCGCAACTCATTAGCATATTATAACTGGGATATCTATATATGAGACTTTCTCAGTTCAGTATTTGTAAATCCGGAGTTAGATGAAGATGGATATATATATACCCAACTACACATTTTTCAAATATTTATATATCAGTAAGATACATTACCTTGGATATATAAATAAGAAATCCTTTATCAGGAATATATATATATATGGTGGAGAAATTTATATCCCAGAAATAACACAACGAGAGATATATATATCTTGAAATCCAAAATAGGTATTTATAAATTTTTCTCGGATTTTATTCGCTGATATAGGATTTAAAATTGACTGAACTTGGTGTTTATTTCACGCTCATGTTTTGCAAATTTATATATCCGACTGCTAAATACCCGATATTTATATATCCGACTGCTAAATAGCCGATATTTATAAATCAGTAGATTAAATCAGAAAGTGACAAACGGCGCCTCATACTACCCATGACAGTTTTCGCTAATTATTAGCGCGATCAAATACTGGTGCCGTTTAGTGAGTTTACCAAACGCGAGACTTGTTAAACAGGCTTATTTACATAATCTTCAGCTTGCTGTTAACTATCCCAATACTTCTTGCAGTAGAATCAAAACATATGATGTTTGGCTTCAGCAGTCGATTATTAGTACAAGCCATTTTCCACGATTGTTTGCCAGTAGAATAACAGACGAGTTTACACAGAATTGGCGAAGTACGATGTCCAGTCCATCAAATCATAAACTGGATACTTATGCTTCATTTAAACAAGACTATGGCTTTGAGAAATATCTCTCTTATAAGTTAACTACATCTCAACGAGTGATGCTTACCAAACTAAGAATAAGCAACCATAAGCTAGAAATCGAAAGTGGTCTCTACCATAAACCAATTATACCCAGGAACGGTCTAACGTGCCTGTTTTGTGTGGGCTCTATTGGGGATGAGTATCATTTTGTTATGCATTGTTCAAATAATGCTGATCTAAGATTCTCGCTATTTCGCGAATTGGGTCTGACCGTCCCCATTTCAAAATATCATTCTCGTATATTGTTCACCAAACTTTTGAAATGTGATAGTTTTAAAATCACCAGAGTATTTGCTAAATTTGTAATACAAAGCTTCGACAGGAGGGTCAGTTGATATTATGTACAGGCAGATTGCCAGTCTTAAAATAATTGAAATCGATTCGAGCCTCTGTTGAACCATGTAAAATCATACTACACTTGTTCATGTATACTGTTACTGGCCTTAACCAATGTTATTTGTGTTTGCGCCAATAAACGAATCTGAATCTGAATCTGAATCTATTGGGGGGGGGGGGGGGGGGGGCTCGCTGCTCATCAAATTAAGAGTGAATAAACAACAACAACCCGGAATGGATGACGAGAAGTAAGGTCCAAAACAATTAATATCTTTGGCATCCGTGTCCACTCTAGTTTTAGGGTTTAATTTTCGTTTCGGCTACTGTTTACCGCGCGGCTATATCCGTTGTGGCGAGTACTATCAAGATTGTTCGAAATTCGGTCAATTCGGTCAGGTATTATTGGAATACGTATTGAGCAGTTGAGGGGTTGAACACCGCCAACCGCCAAATGTCTCAAGTTTAAGAGAACAAACAGCATTCGGGGGTATAGCGCCTCGTGATTTTTCTTTGTACAGCACCAGGGACTAATACAGATCGGTGGATTTACAGGTAAAGAACAACAACAACAACAACACCAAGGTTTGTGA
>JAVTVY010055322.1:0-28552 GCA_036873755.1 Hanleya hanleyi
GGGTCAGTTTAACCACGAAGAACGTAACATTGGTGACCCTCTCCACTATCCACTTGGTGTTGGGACGCTGTTCATAGGCCCATTTGTCCAGTTGGGCCAGCATCGTCTCTAACGACGTCCGATTGGTGATTGTGAAAGGATGGTCGTACACTGGGTTGATGGCACTGGAATAGAAATAGCACAATTCACGCGTCATCTTATGGCATAAGATGTAGCCAAATGCTACATTTAATGTGAAGGACGTAGGCTGGTCATTGAAGATGGCTTCCACGTAGCTGCGTAGACGGGCGAGGTCGGTCAGTCGGAAATTGTACAAATCCAACATAGGGCGATGACGGTGGAAGCAGTGTCGGATCATGGACCAATGGCGTCGATACATCTCACTCACTAGATGATCTTCGGGTAAGAGATCGATGGGAACATCCGCCGCATCTTCCAGAAAATGTTCGTTATTGTCAGGCGTATGACTGGAAACAGTAATGCTAGGGATCGGTTGGATATCTAGGCTCTTCTGAGTTGTGGGTATAGGCGGGCTCTCCGTGATCGCATCACCAGTGGCATTCTCCTCCCCGGGTTCATCTTCAGTGGATCTGTCCCTCCTGGGTGCCTCTTTAGTGGAAAGTTGTCCCTCATGCCGTGGTGACGGACCATGAATCAAACGTTCATGCCGTTTTAACTGACTGGGTCGTCTGAAGAGTTGACCACATTCTTTGCATGGACGCTTGGGTGGCCCATGAATTGAACGTTCATGGCGCTGTAAATGATCTGGGCGCTGAAACGACAGTGTAGGCCTACATATCGTACAGCTATACCGGGCGGTTCCATCGTGCTTGGTAGCCTCATGGCGGCGCAAGTCGTGCCGGCGAGTGAATGATTTCGAGCACGCATTACAAGTGAACATCTTGGTGGTTGATAGAGTGTCTGATGAAACGGCCAGGCCGTTTCCTTTTTATAGCAAGCTAGCTGTTGATCTATTTTTAGCACAATCAGTTTAACTTGGACGTCAGCGACAAGAACCCGGATGTAGGCGCGGACGTCAGCGACAACCAACTCCACCAACACCACCGCCACACACCACCAACACCACCACCAACGCCACCACCAACGCCACCAACGCCACCACCGGGCCCAAGCGTTTAACCATAACCTGTGTGGAGAACGTCAGTTACAATGGGACTCTCCCGAGGAATCCGTTCAACCTAAAAGCGTTCAACATCAATTTCGTGGCCCTGCATGTGGATGGCCAACAGGTACCGGCACGCCCCTTACAACCTAATTTCGGAACGGACAATTACATCCGGAGCTATCTGAACCTCTTCACAGCAACTGGCCAAATCAACCAAGACGAGGGAAATATGATCAGTCGAGACGATTTCGGCAGAGGGTACACCTTGTTCTGCTTCGACCTGACTCCCACCTTAGACAACGATCATCAACTGAGTCTCGTCAAGAAAGGCAACTTACGCTTGGAACTGCATTTCCGGACACCTTTACTGAAAACCAATGTGATTTGCTACGCTGAGTTTGACAACATCATTCAAATCGATAAAAGCCGTAACGTGCTGTGTGACTTTGCCACCTAACATGGATACAGACCAGATACGCACCGTGCTGGAGAATGATCCAGGGACACGCATGGTCTTTCAAGGAGTGTTCGCCCGAGACATGTTCCCATTAGACCGTGTGTATCCGGCTGCTTACGTCCTGAATACAGACCCGATGGAGCGACCCGGTGAACACTGGGTGGCCGTGCACTTGACAGAAGAGCAGGGTCAATACTTTGATCCGTACGGCCTACCACCCCTCCATTCCGATTTAACAGACTTCATGGATCAAGGCACAGAGACGTGGTGTTGGAATACTAAAACTTTGCAAAGCCTGGACAGTAGCGTATGCGGACAATATTGCTTGTTTTACCTGTACCATCGATGTCGGGGAAGACCCTTATCTACCATCGTCCACATGTTTGACGAGTACCCCAAGGCCGAGGACCGCGATGTACTCGTATATGACTGGGCTGCCGTTCATTTCAATGTACAAGTCCCGTTCTGGGCTTAAATTTTTTCACGTAAAGCCCCCTGTTCTGGGCTTCAGTTTTTCACGTGGTTGTTCTCACGTTGTTGTTGTTCACTGAATAAAAAAAAGAGATCTCAATACCCTGTCTTGTGTGTTTTCTGTGTAAGCATGAATGCCCAATATGGGGCATGTAGTGCAGTAGAGTACTCCTTCATGAGAGTTTTAAAATAAGACATCACTCGACCCAATCAGAACACTAGTTGCATACCTAGACCCCAAAACGTCTATTTCTATACCCTTTGTCTACTGCGCATGCGCAGAATGACGTCCGTTCCACATCACACCCCTCCCGTCGGATGCTCCTTCATGACTGCTTTACAATGATACTCAACCCACCACGGCCTCGCCTCGACCTCAAAACGGCTATTTCCATAATACGGCCTGCCTGCGCATGCGCAGAATATTGACAACACGCTAGTCCAGGCGCATGCTCCTTCATGACGGCTTCACTTTGATACCTCATACGACACCATAGGTCCATTAGCGGCCTACCTCGGCCCCAAAACGTGTATCTCCGTACACTTTATCTACTGCGCATGCGCAACATGTTGAAAACAAACAACACACTAGTCCAGGCGCATGCTCCTTCATGACTGCTTTACATTGATACCTCATACGACCCCATCGGCCCATTAGGGGCTCACCTCGACCTCAAAACGGCTATTTCCATAATACGGCCTGTCTGCGCATGCGCAGAATATTGAAAACAAACAACACCCTAGTCCAGTGCGCTTTCACGAGAGCTTTAAAATAAGACCTCACTCCACCCAATCGGGCCACTAGAGGCCCACACTCCAACACGTTCATCCAGTATGCACCTATGCACCGAACCCGTATGAATGTATATACAAGCCTACCCGGTACTTAAAAAAACATTTCATAGCTTTTCCCCATCGTATTCTACATGAACAATCTCACAGCCCATAGTAAAATCCATAAAAAACGACCACCACCCTTTTCAGGCAAATTAGATGGAAATGTTCGAATCAGGGGAGATTACCTTTGCCGACAAGAAGAATTGGCCTAGTCCGAGTTGTCTCCCTTGCATCAGGGCGTATAGATGGGGCTGTGGTTTGAATGGAACTATTATCCGGGGGAACCTGGGAAATTGGCCTTGGGCAGCCATTTTTCTTACATAAACAGACGGAAACAGACCTGTACGGAATATTTCCACCCTTTTAAATCATCCATACCAAACAAAATTATATCAAACTAATTCATTCATTCATATCTAAGTGATTCATATACCGCGGAAGACCGCATGAAGGTGCCCCGATTCAAGATTCAAGATTTTATTGTACGAACATCAGATATGGCAGAGTACAAGAGTAAATAAAATCAGTAGAACAGTAAAATACTGAAAAGCAAAACAGAAGCACATGTAATCTATATACATGAACGCGTATATCTGAACGTGAATATACCCGATGACGTCATGCTGTTTCGCTCAGCATACGTTTGATGAACGTTCGTAATTTTTCTTTGCTGGTGCAAACTGGACAATAAACGCTCGACACTGGGGTGGCACTCTATCATAGACTGGCCGCAATATATGTATATTGGTCTCCATGGGTTCAGCTATTTGGTGTAAAATGCCTGTGGAGAGGGTTCCCCGTGTTTTGTACTGAAATACGATCTGCCAAACTATAAAAATAAAATCTTCCCCGCCCCCGTTCCACTGAACACATTGTTTCACGCCGACAGTTGTATTTTCGTCCTTTTGTGCCAAATGACCATATAACCAGCCATATGACTGTGCTTCAGTGTCAATAAAGTTATCTTATCTTATGGGATCAAAACATTTTTTTTTTAACAAAACTAGACATTTTTTTTATATTGACACAGAATGTAAACAATTAGGGGCCCGGGTGTAGCAAGGATTTTTACTGCGGTTCGCCACAACCAAAAGGACACATCAGGAAGTTCGCTGTATGGGAAGTTTGAAAACTGGGCTTCAGTTTGAAAAAGGGCAATGATATAAGAACAAATATATTTCCGAAAGGGGGTTTCCCCGAACCTGGCTTCGGCCTATAGCCCAGTCGGTACGTTTGGTCGCTAAAGGTCATCGCGTACATTGACAGCTGACAAATACGTTGTTCGAACGTCGGGGGGTTTTTTTCTATAAAAAAGGACAGTCTTCAAAGGTCGTGTCGTTCGTTGGCATAACAACGATTTTGTGCAATTGTGATTGGCGGTTAACAAATACGTTGGTCGAACGTCGGGGGTTTTCCCCGAGCATAGATGGGTATTTTTCTATAAAAAGGGACAGTTTTCAAGATCTGTATCCATTTTCTCAAAGTCTAGGTGCAGCCCTCATACGCAATAATACGAATATATTCTACACGCTGTACAAACAGTGGAAGAGTCCGAGCATGCAACGATCACCGTTCGCCTGTTCGCCCAATTAGTCCATGCTGAGGGCAATTTTACCACAGATCCTGACGACCCGCCTATAGAAATACTACCGAGACAACAAGATGTGCGTACAATCTATCAACGACACTGGCCTACGATCAAGCGCTGTTTTCATCGCCATCGCCCGATATTGGACTTATATAATTTTCGGTTAGAGGAAAACACCCGTCTCCCCCACTACGCCTATACTATTTTCGAGGACCAAGCCACAGCTTAAATCTCACCTTTGGGTATTTATTACGGCATAATTTAAGAGACAGGCCACACAGTCAGAAAAATGGTGCTAATTAACACTAAAAATTGGTGTTGACTTCAACACCAAAAAACAGTGTTGAGTTAGAGCCTACACCATATTGCCCCAACACCATTTATTGGTGCTAGTTAACACCGTTATTTGGTGTTAGTTAACACCGTTATTCGGTGTTGAGTCAGCATCCGCACTCGTCGGTCAACACCAAAAATGGTGTTGAGCCGGTTTCAACACCATTTATTGGTGTTAGTTAACACCGTTAATTGGTGTTGAGCCAGCATCAGCACTTGTCAGTCAACACTGAAAAATGGTGTTGAGCCAGCTTCAACACCATTTATTGGTGTTAGATAACACTGTTAATTGGTGTTGAGCCAGCATCAGCACTTGTCAGTCAACACTAAAAAAGGGTGTTGAGCCAGCTTCAACACCATTTATTGGTGTTAGATAACACTGTTAATTGGTGTTGAACCAGCATCTGCACTTGTCAGTCAACACTGCAGAACGGTGTTGAGCCCGCTTCAACACCATTTATCAGTGTTAGTTAACGCTGTTATTTGGTGTTGTCCACATCAAAACTGATCGATCAGCAAATGAAAAGGGTGTATCAATTGAGGTGAATGAAAAACCAAAACAAGATTGATAGACAAAGAACATATATTATAAAACGCAATCTGTAATATTTCATTGTATGACATTATGACACTCATGGCCACATTTGATCTCATTTGATCTCATCGGCCTAGTGTGTACTTGCCGTCCCTTTCACATGACCAATATAAATCTCCAGTATGGACAGATAAAGGGCATTCAATGCAGTGTGAAAGTTTAGCTACTGTGCAAAGTTTCACTGTTGAGCAAGCTTACTTTCCCTTGTACCGAAAAGAACAAACCGAACACTAGTACCCTAGTTTAACCACAGAACCATGGTTTTACCATGGTACATGTACCATAGTTTTTCCATAGAACCATGGTTTTACCATGCCACATGTAGTATGGCTCTACCATGGTACCGTGCTATTGCCACAGTACATGTATCATGGCTTTACAGGTTCAATGGTTTTACATGGTACATGTACTGTGACAAACTGCATACACCATGGTAAAACGATGATAAAATTGACCAAAAACATAGTGGTTCGTACCGTGGTATTAAGTCTGGCATTGTACTGAAATAAATCTGCATTCACATCAGATGAATTGAAGAGACTGAATGCTCAAGAAACTAAAACAGTTGAAGTGATTTATAAAGGTTTAATAAGACCTCACGCAAACATAGCATATAGCTGTCAATTTGGTTCCTTATACTAGTATGTTAACTAGGTGTAGATAGAGAAAGAAGTAGGGGTTAACGTCGTTTTCAACCTTGTTTCAGTCATATCATGACGGTGCCTACATCTGCCAGAACGTGAGTGCTCACAGTTCCCATTACCCTGGACATTAATTAGTCCAGCCAGTATAGCGCCCGGTCACCCATCCAAGTATTGACCGAGCTTAACGTTGATTAACTTTGGTGATCTGACGAGAACCGGTGTGTCCAATGCTATAAGCCGTATCATATCACATATCTACTGTTGAGTTTTTTCTGTTTCCTGATGAAATTCTTCGCCAAGTTGTTCAGTTTCTCCCTCATGTAATAATGGATATCAGATGTCGTCTTGCTGGGATGGTACTGCTGGATTACCTCTGGAAAAGAAAAGGAATCAACATAAGAATTTGTAAACCTAATATGTACGAGGCAGTAAGTGGTGAAGGTTGTATTTCAGTTTTGGTCGACAAGAAGGATAAAGTCAAAGAAAAACAGGAATCCATGTAGGCCTTTCACAAAAAATAAATGATTAATTCTTTATTCCTTTTGAAATATTCCAAGTTCTTTCAAATGCACTACATTTTGAGTAATTTGGCTTCACTTCTTTTCAAAGAAAATATTCCAAAAGGCCCCCAAACAAATATTCTAAATGAAACCATGACATGAGTATGATTTATGAGAGTAAAACCTATAGTTACTTCCCTTTGTATTGGAAGAGTTGATACGACAAGGGAGGTGATCTACTCAATATACATTTTGAGTTACTTCCTCTTGTGTGGAAACCCTTTGCCTCGGCAAATATTGTTTTTCTCTAGTACATAAAACATATTTACCTCATTGGGATCATATAATTGTATAATATTGTATGATTGTGCTATTGATCTGTAAACAATAAATATATTTGATCTGAAAGATATGGCAAACTTGACACATATTCACATTTTCTGGATCATGGGATATAACACATTAACGCTTCACCAATGAAAATATAATTGCCACATAAAGAAGTGTTTATTGGACACTGCAGCCTTATGTACATACCTGTTTCTGCCAATTTCTTTCTTTGAGAATCGACAAGATGTCCCTTTCAGCCCTCTTCTCGCTAGTTACTTTGCTTTTCTTGTTTGTCTTTCTTGGACTTTCATTCTAAAAATACAAAATGAATTCATTAAAGATAACAGTGAGGAGTAATAATCTAGCATACGTAATGCATATCTGCATTCTGTGTTTTTTTTTTAATTATGGAAAATAACTTTCACAAATTTTTTTTTTAATGCTCATTTACTGCGACAGAATACTTGATGAAATAGAAAAAAATGTATGCTAGAAACAATCAGTTATAGCCATATCACACCTTGTTACAATTCAGGAGCCGCAGAGCACATTTGAAAGTGAGGGGGCTGAACTCTATACCCGCCAAGTTAAATGTTGGACTGCTCCCCCCCCCCCCCAGCTCCGCGGTCCCTGAAATATAAGGAGAAAATCAAACATACAGACAGTTATCCAGTTCCGCAATCGAAATTCTTCTGAGGTGTGTTGTGGCGAATACACATCCATTGAAGGAAAGTTGCATGTCCTTAACTTAATTTGAGCTGATTTTTCACTTGCTATAGAATTACCTCATCTTCGGAACTGAAGGATTGTCTTGTGGATATCGTTCGTTTGCCTCTCTGTTCTCTTTCCAGCCTACCAAGGGATTTCCTAATGTCGGATATATTCTCTCCATCCAGAAGTCTGTCCAGTATGGACTTCAGTGTCTGAAATAGTGAAATATCACATAACTTAATGTTAACAGCATTAATGTGATCCCCCTCTTATTCATGCTATGAATCGACTTGTTTACAGGAGCCATGATGGAGCACATTTGAAAAGGGAAACGGGGACTGAATTCTATACCAGCCATGTTAAATGTCGAACCGGAGCTATCTAAGATAGGACTTATAACACTGCGGCCCCAAAAAGTGGAGGGGCCAGCACCCCCCCCCCTCCCCCCTCCCACCCATTACATTTTCCTGTTGCTCAGCATTAAAGCAAGGTGGCCATTCTACAAATATATGATAACCAACAACAACAAATATATGGTAAACAAAAATGAGATATCAAGTGATACATTTAACATAAATAACACTCGGAATTACATAATTTTATTTATTACAGTACTTGCCACTGAATCTCAAAACTTTGGCTGGAACAACTATTGTATTGTGCTGTGGCCATTTCATCTCGCATATGGATTCGAAGTCCCGGGAATCATTGTTGAGCTCATCCCGCGATCTACTGATAATGCGAGTGTCGGCTATTTCCAGAGCATTATCCTCGTTGAAAAATTCGTAGACAGCTAGCTTGCATGCTATGGAGGCATGGTGGCATAGTTCAGTCAACTTATTCGTGGACGGTTATCGAGATACTTGATGTCGAACCAGTGTCTTTTTTGGAGGCGGTTGGATTTTTCAGCTTTTCAAAATTGATAATTACAAGATGAATAAAACGAAGCAAGCCACGGCTTCATTGTTGAATGACTTCATGGGGGCTTTGAGACGTCTCTGTTGTTGTTGTTGTTGTTGTTAATCTCGGACCCTTCAAACTTTGACTCTCGACGCCGTGCTGCTCAACGGGAGACTCGAGCAACGAGTGTCAACAATTTGTCGAGTTAGGAGCCCTAAATTAATGCTAGAATCTCACTCCGCGAACAATAATCCCCACTGTCGTTCGACAGAGAACTGCATGGAGTAACTTGTCCCATTACATTCGCAGACCTTCCGCCAAGATTGTTGTATGAGAAGCCTCGTTTTCGATCTCACACTTGACGGAATCGATCAGCCATTCGGAAAAAAACGGAAATCAACGAAGTATAGAAACAAATCGGGAGATGCACAAGCGCAGTCACGTGGTACATTTTGGGAGAGTTCCAGCCGACGGCATATGGGAATATGATACATATGATATGTCCTATAAGTTTGGAATTAATTGACCTGTTGTTATAGTTATGTGAATTTTGTACTCTGTCAGTCATTGACGCTTGTACAATAAAGAATAATGTTATCTTATCTTATGGGACGTAACCTGCGGGAGATTTGATGGTCGCGAAAATAACATTGAAGTCAATGGGAATTATTTTTAAAACGTAGTTTTGCAGTTTGATTCTGGTAGATAATATTTCAGAAGTACATTAGCTTTCGAGCAAGACAACCTGTATAATTTTCACTCATATGGAACAGACGCTGTCAACGAAAACTAGCATGCTCCATGCAAATCTTACGACGTCAAACGACCGGAACTCACCCAGAAGGTCATGTGATCGACACATGAGAAAGAGGCGAATAGCCTGACTGATCACCGCAAAATAAAATAGAGAATCCCGGCGACGTAATGTCAGCCTGACTAGTGTACGTGTTGTTGTTGTCTGACAAGTCGAAATCCGACGAAGGATTTATTCGGCAACTTGAACTACTGAACTGACAAATACTTTTGATAAAAATACTCCCGTATTAAAGTTGAGAATTCCGTATTCGCTTCAAATTTAGGAAAAATCGTATAAAGCTTTGAAGCACATGTTGACTGTCAGCTATCCGCACATTTCCCTTTTCTGTTCGCCAGGTAGCTACTTTTGCCGAATATATGCATATTTTAGGGATATTCAAAACTATATTTTATTCATCAGCACATTGGCTAGTAAGATTTTCATCACTTTTCTCCCTGACAGCTACAAAAATCTTGTCTTTCAAAACGCAATTTTATCATGCGGTACTGAACCGCATGCACAGCATGCTAAGTCGGCAGCCAGTCTATTCGTGAGACGTCTTCTCATCGAAGCAAGGCCAACGCCGTAGCTCTGCAGGGTAAAAGTTTGCGGAGTTGAACTTCCTATTTCCGGGAACTACGGGGAGACTCTATCCTTGTTTATACTCCCCATAATTAATGCAGGGATCACAATTAAACATGTTATAAGCCTCACTGATTCCAGCCAGGAAAATAAGAATGTCTTTTGTTCTAGGCAAAGCGTTCATCAGAGTACCGAATATATAACTGTTCAGATGTCAACATTTCTCTCCTGCCTCGCACCACGCGGCGCTATTGGCATGCTTGTACAAATTACAATCAGTACATTTGGTAGACATCATTTGTTTGACTTTACCGGTTTCTAAGCCATTCTGTCAGCCATTCAACTTTATTCACAGGCATATAACTTTGCATCCATTCATTTATTTGTCGTAAATTGAAATCCTTCCAATTGTATTTTTTTGTCACTAACAACATTACGCCAAAAAATGGGGGAAATAATATTATGGTTAACTATGGTATATTGTACCATGGTTGTTATGTACCATGCTATTACTATTGTTCAAAGTGGTTAACCATGGTATATTGAACCATGGTTCATCTGTACCATGGTATTACGATAGTTGAACAGAGTACATTGAACCATGGTACATCTGTACCATGGTATTATCATGGTAGTACCATGCAAACCATGTAAACCATATGTACCATGTTATTACCATGACAACCATGGTATTAACGTGGTTACCATGGTTCAATCTGTTGTAAACCATGGTATTTTTTATAAGGGCTGGCAATTAAAATTGCATTTTTCTTAGCTTGAAATTTGAAATTTTGAAATTGAAGTAAATTCAAATATCAATTTGTAGTTGGTAACAGTCTTATTGGCGTAAACCAAAACGGCGAGCCTGCCGGGTTTCACATAACCCTTCTTTTTTTTCAATGTTGGAATTTTAACACCATTCTCTTAACACCGTTTTGGCGTTAAACTGGTGTCGAAACACCTCCGTTTCTTAACACTGTTTTTTGGTGTTGAACTGGTCTCGACACCATTTTTCAGTGTTGGATTGGGTCAACACCATTTTCTCAACACCGTTTTTTGGTGTTGAACTGGCCTCAACACCACATTTTGGTGTTGAATTATGTCTTTCAACACCGTTTTTTGGTGTTGAACTGGTCTCGACACCATTTTTCAGTGTTGGATTGGGTCAACACCATTTTCTCAACACCGTTTTTTGGTGTTGAACTGGCCTCAACACCACATTTTGGTGTTGAATTATGTCAACACCATTTCTCAACACCACTTATTGGTGTTGAACTGGCCTCAACACTAAAAAATGGTGTTGGGCCAACACCGTTTTTCTGGCTGTGCAGCTCCGGTACTTTTACCCCAGTAACAATACCCTGGTGTTCGGGCAGCCATTCACCATTACCGATCGCCCGTCCCTGGACACAGTACTGGACCAACTAGAAAGCTTGGATAGTTTGGACTGGGCCAGACAACAACGCCCCGACACCAAATGGCAAGTAGAGATGACGACCAATGTTACGTTTTACGTCACTAAAATGATCGATCACCCTATCGGCGTCCCCATCCATCTCCCGGCCTGGTTGAAACACAGATGAGGCATACATGCTTTAGTAGGTGGAAGCCATGGGCCGTACACCGATCAGAAATGTTTATTTCGCTGCCTGGCTATCCATCTCAACAAACTGCCACCCAAAGATTGTGATCGAATTGCCAGCAAATATTGGGAAAACTACTTACGCGAAAAGAACATGGAAAAACAGCACTTCCGCGGGGTCCCGTTATCACAACTGGATGTGATGGAACATTTATTCCACGTCGATATTGTCGTGTATAGTCTAGCCCAACACGTGGATGAGGACAATGACGCCCCACAACTCACCGCCCGACTCGTACATCGTTCCGCGGGGAAATACGACACAACCATGAAATTGAATTTGTACCACACGGACACGGGCGACGATACAGCTCACCAATCTCCAATGTATGAGTTGTCACAGCGAAACAGCTCACCAATTACCAGTATACGAGTTGTCAGAGCATTTCCATCATAGCTCTATAGATTTGTATCTAATACCGCTTATGCCGGTGCTAGGGGCCGTGTGGTCATATCATCCAAGTTGCCATATGAACAGGTACAATAAAAGCGTACCGGAGATACAACACATATCACGAATCGTTAGATTCTTGGTATGTGCTTTAGAATAGGTTAACCAGAAGACTATTCTGTGAAGTCACGTGACGCAGTCAGTATGTCGGCACCTCTTCCCACTTCCCTTATATGTGTTGTAATTTCAACCAATCAGACTGGCAATTGATGGAAATGGATACCGATTCGGCATACATGGCCGTCTCCAACCCGGACTGGGAATCGCTCGTGAAACCAGAACTACGAGCCCAGTATGAAGCGGAAAGAGATGAATGGCTACCGAGAAAAGATCACTACACCCACGACAAGCGAACGCCCGGCCTCTTCAAATTAGAATGGAGCGGTGAGGCCATGATCGCTCTGTGTTCGAAAACATACTATTGCGATGGTGGAGACAGCAACAAATTCAGCTGCAAAGGAGTGAGTCGACGCGACCCCAACATCACCAAAGCCCTATACCTTGATGTATTCCAGAGCCAGACTAGCGCCAGTGGGACCAATAAAGGTTTCCGTATCATCGAGAACCAGATGCGCTCGTATACCCAGGAGCGGGACGCCTTCACATACTTTTACCCCAAGCGCAAAGTGCTCTCCGATGGTGCGACTACAACGTATGTGGACATTTAGAGTGATAAATATGAACTTACACTACCACTGGACTTTGTAATGTATATAATAAGAGCAACCGTTGTATATATGTTTTATAAATGCTAAAGCTGACACTGCGGATATTCCACTGGACTGTTATAATAAGGGGAAATAACTGTTGTATCTATGTTGTGTTCTCTGTTATAAAATGTTTTTTCATACAACATTGTGAGTTTGGGTTGTTTTGTTTACCGTAGTTAACCATTTGAAAGAGCTAATTGGGTGATATTGACCTTGCGTTGCCCCTGGTGGCAAAAACCGGAACTAGGGGGAGATATCTGTGGGCTGTCAGGGGACCCCGGAAGTGAACCCCTGCGCACCATTAGTAGAATCCGCTTTGTAAAAGGGGATGTGGACCCTTATTGACCTACTCCCGACAGGGGGCGCCACCCGTCCCAGTAATAAAGTTGCACCATTATTAATATCTGCTATTGCAAAAGAGCAAATTGGAGCTTATTTCGCCCCAGATGGCCGCCAGGGGGCGCCACCTGGCTTCCGGTCAAGAATACATGTCACGTGACCGGAAATAACCTTTGACATTTGAACCCGGGTGGGACCTTTGACCCGGATGTGACCTTTGACGGCTTCTGATGGGACGAGAGCTCTGTGACGTCACGTGACCGGAAGCCTGGGGTCAAAGGGCAGTTCCGGTCACGTGACCGGAACCGGAAGTGACGTCACGAGGGAACAAATAAGTAGGTCAATGCGACAGAATTTCACCTTTATATACTACTATTATGTCGGGTAGAGTAATACAATTACAGAGAGACTTATCTATGCAGCTTAGCGCCGTCATTTGATGGAAACATTCAAACGTGACTATCGGAAAAATCATGCGCAGAAATCATACGCGTCTACTCCCCACCCCCGCACCCAACCCTCCTTCCAAAATAATATGGGGTGATGTCTACCACTTCCCTTAGAGTCCCTCCTCATACTAGGCAGTTTCGTGGGACTAGGATGAGTCAAGTAGCTCGAGGGTGGAAGTCGAAATTTTACGCTATTATTTGACAGATACAGCACTGGGGGGAGGTGTGTGGGGTTGGGGGGAGAGCGCCGATACCAACACCGCCAAGCGCAACACCAACGATCACAACCTCATCGCAGAGGTCAGACCCGTGACCGCAGTGGAATGCAGTCCGAAGAATGTTAGACAGCTAGTCCGCGTGCGGGTTCAAGCCCCGCTGCTTCATGTGTGAAAGTTTGCCGGCTACTTGCCGACGGGCGGTGGTTCTCTCCGGATATCCCGTCTTTCTCCATCAACCAAACTAGATATCGCCTTAAGTGTGACAATAAACCAATTCTCCCCCCCCCCCCACATTCGGTGTGGTTGCCGGAGCTGATCATCTTAGCGTGCTAAGGGCATTTCACGTTCCACTTAACACTACCCTTAGCTCAATGGCTTCGTTCTCCGTGTATTTCGCCCCATGTCAGCTTCCCCAAGCATCAAGTCACATGTCCGCTCTATTTAAACGAGCCAATGAAATCATCCGAATTCAAATATCGAATGCGCAAGACTGCTCGGGGCGCAAGACTGGGAGACCAAACCGAAGTTGTGCGAATTAGCTATTTTATTCCTCACTCTAATGGAGCATGCTTCTTTGTTTTTCTTAATAAGAATCATATTACAAACGGCCTAACATATTAGAAAAAAAATAAAATCGGCGGCAGTTCACAGGAAAATGATATGATTTTTATTTCGTGATGGGGGCACTTCGAGGCCCACCGAGAGATCATTTCAATCGATCGCTTTCTGGAGGTGTGTCTCACGGGACCAATCGCATGTGACCATTTGGGAAACGCCCTATTACACTCGTTACCGCATGGCTATGAGCAGAAGTTTCTACGTATGATCGTGCCATGCGTTCGGATGATGGAGCTGATTGAAACAGCCTACTGGCGATCCAGTCGTTTCGATTGATCAATATTCAATTTAAATTGGGGAACTTCCAAACAGTAGAGTGATGCAGAGGGAGAGGCCAATGAGTGACAAACCACAGGTTCATTGTTTTATACGCTAACTATCCTGAAATGACAATGTACCTTTAGCATATTTGTGGAATAATTTATTGGAACACGGCAATTCGATTTGCGTTCTGCTACAAGCCTGTACATTTTACAAGATCGCTTGACAAGCTGTCACACCTAAACAGTCGTAGCATCCATTGCATCACATATTACGGCAGTTCTATACTGTATTCATGTGAAACACACACGCACACACACACACATACACACACACCCACACACACACACAAATCAATAACATAAACTCATCGATGAAACCACTCTAGTTTATTAATAAACAGATTTTCGAAGATATTTCGTTATGGATAACTAGGTTATTACAGTGATAGAAGAAGGCTTGTATTGGCGAAGTAATCCCTGCGATGAGAGCGTATTAACGATATTTCAATTGTGGGCACTGCTTGAAGCTTAGACGAAAGAATGTCTACATTTATAAATTGTGAAACACTCATTTTTTAGTTTTTATATGCCCGACGTGAAACGGTATCGTATAATGCGATCGTGAGCTCTGTCCGAGTGTCATTCTGTTAACATTTGAAAGATCAGCTATTTTTCCAGTTACTTGGGCATACCACCCAAGAAAGCATCCTCGCGAGCCAGTGCATCGATCAACCTGTTCGGATGGATAGTAATATATAAAAGACCGCTGGGCCCGCCTTTAGGGGCAGATAACTCTGTTTGAACAATTCCTGGCTATCTCCCCTGATTCGCATCAGGGGCGCCACCAGTCTTGTGACGTCACTTCCGGTTCCGGTCACGTAACCGGAAGTGACATTTGATTCCTGCGCATGCGCACAATACCGCATATTAATAATGGCGCGCTGGGGTCAAAGGTCACTTCCGTTCACGTCTCCGGAACCGGAAGTGACGTCACAAGACTGGTGGCGCCCCCTGATGCGAATCAGGGGAGATAATCAGGAATTGTTTAGAGTTATGAGGGTCCAGTGGTCCTTTTACAATTGTGGATATTAATAATGGTACAACAAAAGACTGGTGGCGCCCCCTGTCGGAAGTAGGTCAATGTGACCACAGATAGCCTTTTACAATAGCGGATATTAATAATGGTGCAACAAAAAGGTCACTGCAGGATCACGTGACAGTCCGGTGTTATCTCCCCCAAGTTCCAGCTTTTGCCACCAGGGCAATACGACACAATACCGGATATTAATAATGGTGCAACAAAATGTCACTTCCGGGTCACGTGACAGTCCGTAGTTATCTCCCCCTAGTTCCAGCTTTTGCCCCCAGGGCAAAATGGCGCTCCCTGATGTCAATATGATCAAAGATCACCTTTTACAATACCGGATATTAATAATGATGCAACAAAAAGTCACTGCTGGGTCACGTGACAAACCGGAGTTATCGCCCCCTAGTTCCAGTTTTTGCCACCAGGATGGGTGGGTGCGTGCGTGAGTGAGTGAGTGACGCTATACGTCCACCAAGTGGAATAAAGCATCCCTATGGAAAGACGTCCTGCGTGATGAAGTTCTTAGAGGAAGGTGTGGCAACCCAAGCTACGACACGCATTGTATGGTGTTATAGCCAATGGCAGCCCGCGTACGAGACTACGTGATTACTGAATGTGAGTTTCGTCCCAGGAATTCCTCTCGACATAGACGACCCGTATTACTTCGATTCCGAGCAGATCAACGTGATAGTGTTCGATGACCTGATGAGTGCGGCCAAGGACAATTCGAAAATGGTGGACCTAGCCACCAAAGGGTCCCATCATCGCAATCTGTTCGTAATCTATCTGACTCAGTATCCAACGATATTGCCTTGAACTGCCAATACTTTGTATTGTTCTCCAATCCCATCGACAGAGCACAAATCCGTGTGTTTGGTAGTCGAATTTATCCTCAGAACATCGACCATTTTTTGCACGCGTTTCAAGCGGCGACAAGTCGTCCGTACGGCTACCTGTTCGTAGATTTAAAATCCCATACCCCCGAGGATCGCCGGCTGACGACCCACCTGTTACCCGGCAAGAGATCACGACACTAGCAGCAGCAACCCGCTCCCATATAGCGGGTCCCCTTCATACCATCTGTCCCGGATATCACCCAACCGTGAAGGACCAACCCAAACCCGTAAAGGGAATGAGCATAATGTGAACTCGAGGCTATGGAAGGATTTGCTCAAAGAAAGCATGGACGCCGAGATGGGCGAGACGTTGAGGGCCACAGAAAACAAGTTTCAACACAAAGGGTATTCGAAAGAGGAAGCCGCAATTTTAGCCCATAACAGATTGGCACTCAGACAACGACGGGCAAATCGAAAACATCCCCAACGGGGCTCCCCCAGTGTGGGTATGATGTAACATTGGGGAGAATAAAACTCGAGTTACGAATGTTTCGAAAGTGATGATGGGCTAATTTTTAATTGCTCGGTCGCCTTGAAGATTTAAAAAACTTCCGGTTTTTGGAAGATACACATACATGTAAGTTTCACGTTTTTTTAGCATCTCATGTCATCGAGGCAACTTACTCGGTTTTTCCCAGATAGAGACAAATTTATATTTCTTATGTCTTCATCAGATGCTTCTTTCATTAATATGATATGTAAAGCTATTCATGTATGGTTCGCAAATAGACATTAGATATGCGGCCGCAGTCAGAATATAGTAGTAGCAGGGGATGTGTAAAAAATCCCTACAGCGCCCATTATACCAACAACACGATATAGCTAAATGTATATATTTCCTGTGTTATGTATACTTCATTGTTCAAATTTGAAATTTGGCAATGTTATATGTCATTCGTTGTACTCTGCTCAACATTGAGTGTCTCGTACAATAAAATTCTTGAATATTGAATGTTGTCGAACTCGGGTTGGAAAGGATGTGATATATAAAATGTAGTTTTTACGTAGCTCAAGATTGTGAGATCGGTACATTTCAAGATATGCATGTTTCACTACATCGTACGGGGTTTTCAACCCATAGACACAGGCTGTGAGATACTATACCATTCACATGACAACTGAACACAGAGAAAGTTGGATCGTTTGGAAACTATCATTTGTCCCTATCTGCATTTTGACATTGTCCAATGGAAAAGTCCAACAGAAGGTCCTTGTATTACATGACGACCTCTTCGATGTGCCATGCATTTCTGAAAACAGCTGAGTTTTACACCCTCTGATTGGCTGATAGGTTTAGGTCGTGTGCAGCTGTGAAGACAGGCGATCGATCGACTTGTGTTTCTTGGTCGGGCGTTTATTGCTATTATTCATTACAAGTCACCAACACTATCCGTTTTTTCACCTTTAATTAAAATTTGAGAGCAATGTTCCCTAAAAGTATGTTCAAATGGTCATCGAATACAATTTTTAATTATCATTTCTATGGATTTAGACTGATTTTCGCCTAATTTCATGGAAAAACGCGATTTAAAAAAATATTGGACCACAAATACAGACAGGCGTTTGGTAGACTCAATCGTGCATACATTAGAACATTTTTGTCACCAGAATTTGGCGTCAATAGTGAAAAGCTTTGAATGAAATACACTGTTTATGGGAGCCGACTAGCACAAACTGCCTCAAGTCACTGTCCGTATATTGTTTACATGGGAAACAACCAGCCAATCAGAGCCCAACTTGATCAGCTGTTCGCATGTACAGCTGTTCCACAATACGTACACCTAACGTTTAGACGGTCGATTTGGACTTTCAGCTCCATCAAAATAACCAGGTATGTGTCTTTGTGGATCGATGTTTCTTCGGTACCATTCAAATTATCTCGATAACGGCATTCGCCTTTGTCAAAATTCAAAACCTGTCATCCGAATTTCTCAGGAATTGATGATCCTGTGAATGGCACCGAAGAAACATCGATCTAGCAAAGAACATATACACTGTAAACCCTAGACCATAGAATAAAACCGCATGAATCAGAACATTAATTCATCGGATATGTTGTTTATAATTTCAGTCAATATCTTTCTTTTCAGCGACGGTGTCTAGCGATATTTTCAAACTAAAGTCAACCAGTAACTTGAAAATACGTGCAGTCTCTGATTTTGCCCACTCGGTCTTCAATCTTTCATTTCAAATCAACGACGGGTCATATTTCTACCAAACTGCAGATCTGAAAAGCCTGATAAATAGGCTTTTTAGTGATATTAGTTGTCTGAAGTTTTCTTCTTTGCTAAGGCGCCAAATTTTATAGAAGTTCTGCACTGTTTTCGCTACAAAACTGTTGTTATCCGCGCTGTACGTGGGGTAAACACCCTCCTCCCTCCCCCGTCCGCTCGAAGTCAGAAAAATGTCGAAATTCAAAAATCCATATCTCAATAATCAGAATATCTTATGCGCTGACCCTTTATGCCTGAATCGTATAATATATGTACTTTCTAACCTTAGTTGGATTTGCCATGAAATCATTTATAAATAACTCATTCCAACACTTTTTGTGATATAATAAAACGCAGTTGACGGCTGTTTTGCTATAGGCTGCAATGGGCGGCCCAAAAAACCGACTCAAATAGAAAAAAATATTTTCTCCGTAAATATGAAACATCCTAACTTGTTACGACAGGACAATATTATCTTTTGTGTGTACTTCCTATTTCGTACAGGAATTTATGCAATATGTATTCCTTCCGTGATAAACTCACAATTTACTGAGGGCTGGTATGGAAATTTCCCTGGCGTAGCACTATATGCCCTCGATCCACAAATAGAATAGGGGATTTCCAGAAAACTCCCCGTTGTCATGGAAATTCGCCCGCCCACGCTCTGGGAAATACCCGTTGTCATGGAAATTTAGGGGAATTTGCTGGAAATCCCCTGTTCTATGTATAGATGATTCCATCACGGCTATTTATAGATCATGACATCATCGCTCCACGCCGGCGGCTATAAATAGGCTCGGTTTTCGAGATCTGTATCCATTTTCTCGAAGTCCAAGCGAAGCTCTCTTACGCAGCATATTACGAATAATCTACACGACACGCTGTATAAAGCCAAACAGTGGAAAAGTTATAGTACTGACCATTCCGAGCCTGCAACGATCAAGATTACCGATCGCCAGGAATTCAGGCCCCACTGATGAGGGAAATTTTACCACAGATCCTGACGAACCGCCCATAGACGTATTACCGATACAGGAAGCTGTGCGTACGACCTATCAACGTCACTGGCCTACTATTCGGCACTGTTTTCACCTCCATCGCCCAATATTGGACTTATACAATTTCCGGTTAGAGGAGAACATCCGTCTTCGCCACTACGCCAATATTATTTTTGAAGACTAAGCTACAGCCTTCAAATTACATCTCACCTTTGGATATTTATTATGGCATAAGGAGACAAACCAGCTTCGGTATTTTTACCCTAGTAACAATACTCCCGTGTTCGACCAGCCCTTCACCATTACGGATCCGCCGTCCCTGGACACGGTACTGGAACAACTAGAAAGCTTGGATAGTTTGGAATGGGCCCGACAACAACGCCCCAACACCAAATGACAAGTGGAGATGACGACGAATGTTAGGTTTTACGTAACTAAAATGACCGACCACCCCATCGGCGCCCCCATTCATCTCCCCGACTGGTTGAAAATCCGGAAAGGCATGCACGCCTTAGAGAGTGAGAGTCATGAGCCTTACACCGATCGAAAATGTTTATTTCGCTGCCTGGCTACCCATCTCAACCATGCCCATCTCAACCATGGCCAACAAATATTGGAAAAAATATTTGCAAGAACAGAACATGAAATGTCAGAACTTCCGTGGGGTCCCGTTATCACAACTGGATGTGGTGGAAAATTTGTTCCACGTTAATATTGTCGTGTACAGTCTAGCCCAACACGTGGATGATGACAACAACGCCGATGCCCCACAACTCACAGTCCATCTCGTGCATCGTTCCGCGGGGCGGGCATTTCTCCTATATTACGGACATGAACAGGTATGTCCCAGTCGTACAGTTGTAGTAAATGACATCGCGTGTTCAATCACGCCGGTGACAAGACCGCGAACCTTCCACAATACACCCACCATATTTGAAGAACTGGTAGATGAAGGCATTGTCGTTCCCATGGTCCACCGCTGTACCGAGCCTGCTATGATTTGGAAATAATATTAGAGCCCATGGAGAAGGTATCGGCCAAAACTCAATGGACCCAGCGTCACATTCCCTTGAGTTTGAGTTTCCAGATCAACGTGCCCGGGTATGACACCGCGCCGGTCTGTTTAGTCTCTACTGGGGATCCACATGAACTGATTACCTGGATGATGGACTAATTGGAGACCATTGGTCAAGCCAATACAACACATCTTGCCTCCACGATCTGCATACATGGCCGCCATGAGAGTCCAGCGGTCCTTTTACAATAGCGGATATTAATAATGGTGCAACAAAAGGTCACTGCCGGGTCACGTGACAGCCCGGAGTTATCGCCCTTAGTTCCAGTTTTTGCCACCAGAGCAACGAGGGATCTGGCCATAAATACGAGGGTCAGTCACCAAGGTCAATACGTCCGAATTAGCTCTTTCAAATGGTTAACTACGCTATACAAAAGAACGGCAAAGCACATTGTTGTCGGAATAAACACATTTTATAACAAAGAACACAACATATATACAACAGTTATTTCCCCTTATTATAACATTAGAAGTCCAGTGGAAAATCCGCAGTGTCAGTTCATATTTAGCATATTTATCACTCTAACTGTGCAGATATTTTCCAAGTTTATCATTTTCTTTGAAAGAATTATCCTTTTATGAGTCAATGAACACAAAAATATAAGTAACGTTTCACTGGTACTCGTTCATTATCCATTATCGTTGAACAAACGTGACCCCGTCTCAGCGTCTATCAGATATTCACTTGCGCAATGCATATCGTTCAAGACTTTGTCGACGGCCGCGGCGCACTTCTTCAAATTCGACCACATGGACAGGTCTAAGGTCTGTCCAGCTTTGGTTGGAAATATCATATTCTTTTCACTCGTCCTCCGCCGGCGAATATGGACTTTATCCTGTCCTTGGTAGAAGCTGTAACTCAGGTACACGTCTTCTGACAGCAGTAAAGGATCCGCGTTTAGCGATCAGGTTGTCTATCGCAACGACATAAGTAGTAGGTAGCTTTGATTTGTTACATAAAGTGCCCCACTGCGCATGCGCAGAATTTATTTTGGGGGCGTGGCTATGTGTGTGCGCATGCGTGAGTCTATGCAAATGAGTTTTATGCAAATGAGGTCATTGGGTTCATTGGGTATATTCAAGATGGCGGCTTGTTTTTGTATGGTGGGGGTGGTCGGATTCAAGATGGCGGCTTGTTTTTGTAGGTTAGGGGTAGTCGGATTCAAGATGGCGGCTTGTTTTTGTATGTTAGGGGTGGTCGTATTCAAGATGGCGGCTTGTTTTTGTATGGGTAGGGTGGTCGTATTCAAGATGTCATTGGGTTCATTGGGTATATTCAAGATGGCGGCTTGTTTTTGTATGGTGGGGGTGGTCGGATTCAAGATGGCGGCTTGTTTTTGTAGGTTAGGGGTGGTCGGATTCAAGATGGCGGCTTGTTTTTGTATGTTAGGGGTGGTCGTATTCAAGATGGCGGCTTGTTTTTGTATGGGTAGGGTGGTCGTATTCAAGATAGCGGCTTGTTTGTGTGTGTTATGGGTTTTCCCCAGCCCTCATTTGCATATGTTCAAGATGGCGGCTTGTTTTTGTAGGGTGGGGGTGGTGGGTTTCAAGATGGCGGCTTGTTTTTGTAGGTTAGGGGTGGTCGTATTCAAGATGGCGGCTTGTTTTTGTAGGGTAGGGGTGGTCGGTTTCAAGATGGCGGCTTGTTTGTGTGTGTAATGGGTTTTTCCCCAGCCCTCATTTGCATATGTTCTTTTCAAGATCCCCAGCATGTCACTTTCCCGATCCCCAGCCCTCATTTGCATATGTGTTTCAAGATCCCCAGCATGTCACTTTCCCGATCCCCAGCCCTCATTTGCATATGTGTTTCAAGATCCCCAGCATGTCACTTTCCCGATCCCCAGCCCTCATTTGCATATGTGTTTCAAGATGGCGGCTTGTTTGTGTGTGTTAGGGGTGGTCGTTTTCAAGATGGCGGCCTGTTGTCCGCTGAAAATATGCAAATGAGGTCTTTGGGTGTCGTTTTCAAGATGGCGGCTTGTTTGTGTGTGTTAGGGGTGGTCGTTTTCAAGATGGCGGCCTGTTGTCCGCTGAAAATATGCAAATGAGGTCTTTGGGTTTTTTCAAGATGGCGGCTTGTTTGTGTGTGTTAGGGTGGTGTGTTTCAAGATGGCGGCCTGTTGTCCGCTGAAAATATGCAAATGAGGTCAATTGGATATAAAAGGAGTCCATTTTTTAGGGTAGGGGTGTATTTCAATCTGACTTACCTGACCTGTCTGCCTGCCTCACCGATTTTCCTGCCCGCCTGCCTAACGGACCTCCCTGATCACTGCCTGTGTGTCATCATCTGCCTGACCAGTATCATTGACCAGTATCACAGAGTAACACCAATCAACGTCGTACACGTATGTAATATACATTAATTTTTAATAATATCCATGCTAGGAAATGTCTCCCTCCCCCTCCCCCTCCTCCCAATGGATAAATAGATGGTAGTGTGGCGAAAATTTAAATTATTACCTACTCAGTACATATTATGGTTAATTTTAAAATTAGTTCGATTTGCAGAATGTAAACAAACACCCACATTCTGCACACCATACCAGCCTATACTAAAAACAACTGTCAACTTCGTTTTAGTGCGTCACAAAAAGTGCGCGAATGAACTATTTCTAAATAATTTCATGACGAATTCTGCTAAGGTTAGAAAGTACAGATATTTTATGATTTAGTCCTGAAGTACCAGCTCGTAAGATGTTGTAATTGTTGAGATATTAATTTGTGAAGTTTGACAATTTTCTGTCTTCGAGCTTCGGACGGCGGCCATATTGGTTATATTTTGTTCAGCGGAGTGTTAGTTTGTCGTGATAGACAATCGATAATTAATCATATTTAGAGATATATTTCTCAAGACAACCTTGCATCCAATGAAAATATAAGTGTTAAGGCTTACATTGCTTACCTTGCTAGCCAGATTGCTGCCTAAAAGGTGTTATTTTTCAATAAAGCGGCATCTGTTCCAGCCGATGCGATGTGAAGCCAACACATGTGTACGTGTCGTTGCTAATGGCAACGCAACAGCTGTTTCGCTTAAGGGGTCGACTCCACTTACCGGCCTACGGCCGATGTTTATGATCTAATTGGTTTAATATCCTGTAGATTCCAATGTTATTCATACGTTATGACTTTTGTCTAATCCTTCATTCAATATCAAGCCGTCGTCTTTTAAAGAATTTTCTCGTCCATAATCCAAAGACCTGCCCGCCTGCCTAACGGACCTCCCTGATCACTGCCTGTGTGTAATCATCTGCCTGACCAGTATCATTGACCAGTATCACAGAGTAACACCAATCAACGTCGTACACGTATGTAATATACATTAATTTTTAATAATATCCATGCTAGGAAATGTCCCCCTCCCCCTCCCCCCCCTCCCAATGGATAAATAGATGGTAGTGTGGCGAAAATTTAAATTATTACCTACTCAGTACATATTATGGTTAATTTTAAAATTAGTTCGATTTGCAGAATGTAAACAAACACCCACATTCTGCACACCATACCAGCCTATACTAAAAAACAACTGTCAACTTCGTTTTAGTGCGTCACAAAAAGTGCGCGAATGAACTATTTCTAAATAATTTCATGACGAATTCTGCTAAGGTTAGAAAGTACAGATATTTTATGATTTAGTCCTGAAGTACCAGCTCGTAAGATGTTGTAATTGTTGAGATATTAATTTGTGAAGTTTGACAATTTTCTGTCTTCGAGCTTCGGACGGCGGCCATATTGGTTATATTTTGTTCAGCGGAGTGTTAGTTTGTCGTGATAGACAATCGATAATTAATCATATTTAGAGATATATTTCTCAAGACAACCTTGCATCCAATGAAAATATAAGTGTTAAGGCTTACATTGCTTACCTTGCTAGCCAGATTGCTGCCTAAAAGGTGTTATTTTTCAATAAAGCGGCATCTGTTCCAGCCGATGCGATGTGAAGCCAACACATGTGTACGTGTCGTTGCTAATGGCAACGCAACAGCTGTTTCGCTTAAGGGGTCGACTCCACTTACCGGCCTACGGCCGATGTTTATGATCTAATTGGTTTAATATCCTGTAGATTCCAATGTTATTCATACGTTATGACTTTTGTCTAATCCTTCATTCAATATCAAGCCGTCGTCTTTTAAAGAATTTTCTCGTCCATAATCCAAAGACAGCATTAGCACCAAACAATTTATTTGGCCTGTATGGTATAGGGGTGATCGGTTTTTTTATGGCTTTTACTATGAGCTATGAGGTTGATCATGTAGAATACGATGGAAAAAAATTTGAAAGTACCGAAAATAATAATAAAAATAAAAAAATCGGCGAGTAGTAGACAAAGGGAAAATTGGGAAGTACTGACCATGCCCCAGAATGCTTCATATGCATATCACGGCCTTAAGGCCTATGTAAGATGTAATCTACTTCACAGTTTAGTAGTATAAAAAGCGCAAGTCTTATTGACCTTGTCCCTTCCAAAGAAATAAAATCGGCTCTATTTTACAGGAGTATATACGCAGGTGACGTGGAGGTTGTGACGTCACTTCCCGGTTTTCACTTTCGAACATAGAAGAGTTCCATTTTTTTCCCTTAGACGTCCGTATGTTCATCCTCCAAACCCACAAGAGTTCCAATGTTCAACCGCCGGGGTGTTTTCCCGCCCCAGCGCCCCGCAGCGCGCGCGTCATCCCGCGTCATCCCCGGCAGTGCGCGCGCGCGGCCGCGGGTCAAAAGGTCAAAGGGTCACCTCCAGGTCAGACGGTCCAATGTCCAATGAGACAATGTTGCGGTATCGCTATAGTCAGAGCTTGAGCACAAAAAAAAAAGGGGGATTCTAGATGAACCTGGGAAAGATGGGCAGTTCCATTTGGACCAATCAGCGGTCGAGAAAAAGAGCCAATCAGCGGTCGAGAAAAGAACCAATCAGCGGTCGAACAATCAGCCAATCGAATTGGGGTATTCACGGTGTGCTTTCGCTGACGTCCGCGCCTACATCTGGGTTCTTGTACACCCGGGTAATGTTTTTCTGGACATGGATGGGTTATCTTTGGCTCCAATCTAGGCCACTGATTGGCTAATACGGTGTTCAAAGCCACTTTCATGCATTATGCTCATAGAACTTATAGTCATAATCTATACTTGTTGGACGAGTCTCTTCACTCACCGTATACACGTACCTCAATGAAATGCCCGCTCCAAACCTAGACCAAAGACACGTACTTGGTCTGTAGGCTGATTTCATTGGCTCTCTATTTTTACTATAGTGCTTTTGCAGTCTAACCTTGATGGGTTACCTAGAACTTATAGTCATCAACATAATCTATACGTGTTGGACGAGTCTTTTCACTCACCGTATACACGTACCTCAATGAAATGCCCGCTCCAAACCTAGACCAAAAACACGTACTTGGTCTGTGGGCTGATTTCATTGGCTCTCTATTTTTACTATAGTGCTCTTGCATTCTAAGCTTGATGGGTTACATTTTGGTCCCATCCTACACCACTGATTTCAGTTTGACTGAATCTCCGCATTGGGCATTAATGCATCAGGAATAAAACACACAAGACAGGGTTTTTTGGTGAGATCTCTTTTTTTTTTATTCATTGAACAACAACAACGTGAGAACAACCACGTGAAAACTCAAGCCCAGAACAAGGGGCTTGTCATTAACTGAAGCCCAGAACAAGGGGCTTGTCATTAACTGAAGCCCAGAACAAGGGGCTTGTCATTAACTGAAGCCCAGAACAAGGGGCTTGTCATTAACTGAAGCCCAGAACAGCGGGCGTATGTACATTGAAATAATTCAAGCCCAGAACGGGGCTTGTCCATTGAAATGATGGGCGGCCCAGTCATAGACGAGTACATCGCGGTCCTCGGCCTGGGGGTACTCGTCAAACATCTGTACGATAGTGGATAAGGGTCTTCCCCGGCATCGATGGTACAGGTAAAACAAGCAATATTGTCCGCACACGCCACTGGTCAGGCTTTGTAACGTTTGACTGTTCCAACACCACGTCTCTGTGCCTTGATCCATGAAGTCTGTTAAATCGGGATGGAGGGGTGGCAGGCCGTACGGGTCAAAGTATTCGCCCTGCTCTTCTGTCAAGCACACGGCCACCCAGTGTTCACCGGGCCGATCCATCGGGTCCGTGTTGAGAACGTAAGCAGCCGGATACATACGGTCTAATGGAAACACATCTCGGGCGAACACACCTTGAAAGACCCTACGTGTCTCTGGGTCATTCTCCAGCACGGTGGTTATCTGGTCTGTATCCATGTTAGGTGGAGAAGTCACACAGGACGTTGCGCGCCTTGTCCACTTGAATGATGTTGTCAGCTCGGCGTAACCAGATCATTGACGGTGGTCGCCAGGGCTCGTCCGCAAAGTGGATTTCCAACCGTAAGTTGCCTTGCTTGGCCAGGGCCAGCTGATGGTCGTTCTCTAAGGTGGGGGTCAGATCGAAACAGAGCAACGTGTATCCGTTCGCGTAGTCCTCCCCGACTGATCATATTCCGCTACGTCCTGGTTGATTTGACCGGTGGCTGTAAACAGGCTCTGATAGGCTCGAATGAAATTCGCGCGCCCAAAGTTCGGTGTTAAGGCCGTGACTGGGACCTGTTGTCCATCCACATGCAGGGCCACAAAATTTATGCCGAAATGTTTAAGTCAAACGGGTTCTCTGGGTAGGCTCCGCTGAAACTGGTATTTTCCACACAGGCCAGAATCAATCGCTTGGGTAGTTCCCCCAGGAACAGGTTTTCTTTGTTGGCGCTCATATTTCCAGCAGACACAGAGAACACTTTGGTTTGCACACGTCGGATAGGGTACTGGGCTGGTTTTGTTTCCAAGGCTTTGAGGTGTCCCAATTGAACAGCTGGATTCGGTTTCACTTTTCGGACATACAGGACTGCGTCTTGGATGACAATCTTATAGTCAGCTGCATGCCCGTCTACGTTAGTGGCCATTAAGGCGAAGGTCGGAGGCGCCCGTATCCAGTCCGGATTTTGATGGGGATCTTGTTCAAGAGGTACCGGTCTTGCATGAACATGTCTGCATGCAGTCGACCCATCATATCCACCGAGAAGCTGCTGTTCGCAGTGAAAGCCTTCCGTTTGTTATATCCCCCATTGTCCGCCGTGTCCATGTGCTCTGGCGTGTCTTCATAAGAATAAAAAGCGAGAGTTTGTCAGCTGAGATTTTTAGCCTCTCGGCCATACGACAACAGAGTGTCTCGATGTGACTCATTAGGGGTACGTGTTGGGTGGAGTCACTGATGAGTTTGTCATGAGAAAAATATCCACCTGCTGAAACATCGAGTGCAGCCAGAGATTCGTCGGGCCCACCGTTGCTTGGTCAGCGATTCTGGTGCCAGCTCCATTGACAACCTTGGCTTTCACATACAAGTAGGTATGGGCTAAATCCACATAGGCCGTATCCGCATTACTGATGGTGAACTCGATGGGCCCGGTTTCGTTGATGCTGGAGGGCGGGAGATGCTCCACCCATAATCCTTGTTCGACACTGGTTTGTGTGGGCGGCACGGTCCACAAATCAAATTCACTGTTGGTGGAGGGGCAGGACTCGGCGTGGATTAAGGCCATGTTTAAGAAAAGATATCCCGGGTCTTCTTGGATGTGCGTCGTCGCTGGGTCGGTCGTCGACTGGTGCGTGATCTCGGTGGGGCAGCTCTTTTATTCCCTACGGTGCGTTGTGCTTTGGCCACCAAGACGCCTCCC